>OMLM01008795.1:176663-190971 GCA_900302695.1 Helostoma temminkii
TACACTAGAGTGTGTGTTATATTTAGTTGATTGTGGTTACAAATGTTACATTTTTGCATGTTCTTCATGCATATTATTATTATTATTTAATAATATTATTTATATTATTTAAAAATTCCAAATCACATACATCTGCTAATGTTATATGTCCATTCCAAGTAGAGGCTATATAATATAAGCAAAACCTTTAAAACTTTACAAGTGTTATCGTAAAGCTTCAAATAAAACAGGAAGATTAATGCAAAGCAGTAAAGTTTCTCTATAGTGTTTGGTCACTGCTTTCCTCAGTTTCACTCTGCAGAAACTGGTCAAACAGCAGCTGACTGCAGCCACAACATCTGTTTACTGCTTCACTTTTGTATGCTGTTGAAGAGTGAAGTGGTGTTTCATTTTGCACAAATCAGTGGTACACCAAGAAGCCTGCATATTTTAGTGTCACATGTTGCCTATTTGCAGAATGAAGGCCTGATTTACAAAAAGGTTTGCGTGTAGTAAAACGTGCTACTTTGACAACATCGAACAAAATTAGCACAAACTAATTAGCTATGGGCGCACACAGAGGACTGTCTTTCAAATTAGCAAAATAACACACTGTGTTAACACTGTGGATTTTGTACCTTTGCCTTCATAAATATACAAAGAGGGGCATCTATGCCTGAAAAATAAAGGGAGAAGAAAATGCAGCTACATAAACTGAGCACATGCAATATTATTTACCAAGCCTAAAAGCAATGGCTGTGACTGTGTATGCTCTTAATAATTCACTTGTAAGTCGCTTTGGATAAAAGCGTCTGCCAAATGACTAAATGTAAATGTAAATGTAATAAAGTTAAAAAGCATGTGCAATCTGCTTGTGCACAGATGGCTGCTGTTTTACTGGTACAGGGAGACACAGAAGAAATGAAAGAATGTGCTGATAATGCTTGTTTATGCATGCATGTGTTAACACACACACACACATATATATTCATATATATATGTATGAAAAAATATATATTATACAAACATATTGTTTGTCCAGCAATCTAAGTTTAGAGCTGTTGGGAGAGCTATAGGATGATTTGGAGCCAGTCACAAGCACAAGTCATAACACAGTACAATGCCAAAACGTTTCTACATCAGCAACCCAAGGAAAAGAATGCGTGTGGTTCTGTGCAGGCAGGACACACTGAATGAGACCAAGTGGATCTTTTATGCAATTGTTGGATTACTGGGAGTTATAGGAGCTATTGACTATACACATAGGCAACTTGTCCTCCTTATAAAATCATAGCATGTGTACAAGAATCAATGATTCCAATGGTATCATAACCAACATTATGGCCAAATACCCGGGGTCACTATGTGATTCATTCATTCTGAGACAAAGCTCCTTTTTTTTTTAAATTAAAGGATAGTGCAAGAATGGAAATGGCTGACTTTTAGGTGGCCTGCTGTAGTTGATCCAAGACAGGCACGAGTGAAATACCAAAAACCCTCATATAATATTAACACCTCCACCATGTTTGATGTTGTCAATTGCTCAATTTTTCTTAGTAGATCACCCAAACAACACCCACAAATGAAAAGCATAAGACTGATAAAGTGTAAACTGAAAGAGTTTTGTGTGGCAACATTAATGTAGTGGTACCCTGTGTACTGGTGTCTTTTTTTAATTTACCAAATTGAATTGAATAAAAATCTACAATTAGACTACCCTCAAACCCCATAATTACCATCTTTACATTCCATCCACTGATGACATCCAGATCCAGAAACATGTCCAGGTCACAACCCAGCTTCCCAAAGCCATTCACTGATGAGCCAAAAGGCCTTATTGTGCACTGAGGGAAATAAGCAGCAGCAATGTCCTGAAGCAGGGAACAGACCAGAAAACGCAGCCTGCTGTTCTCCTCTGTTAGCTGATAGGCTTCTGTCAGGGAGGTTATCTGTTGGTCTATCTGAGAGGACATAAAGAGACAAGCCATGGTCCATATAGTAATAATCTTTGCTCAGACTAAACCTGTATGTGTATGATATTCCACTTACACTCTCCTCTCTGGACATCCTCTGTATGAGCTCGTTGATGGGAATGGTGGTCTGTGGATGACACTGTTTGACTGACTGCTCACTTTGTGACTCTACTGAACCATGGTTCCTCAGTGACAGCAGTCTTGATTTAAAAGGCACCACAGACTCATGACTGACGACTGGGATGGCAGCCCCTTCGAGTAAAGAGGCAACACTTTCCCGGCTGGAAAACTCCACCACAGCATACATGCCCTGGTGAATAACACCAATACACACAATGTCATCAGCCAACTGAATCCTAGCGTGTCAGTGAAGTTTGTTATGTGCACCACAAATAATATCAGGAAACATATTTTTGTTAATCAAGAGTGTTTGTTTTTCACTTACATAGCTTTCATAAAAAAAGTATTTGTTGATATCTCCATGCCTCGATAAATACTTGAGGAACTTTTTCTCATTGGTTCTGGAAGGGCAGCTGATGAGGACAGATCTCTTTGCTTGTTCTTGTCTCTCTGCCTGGACAGCATACAGTGACTTCCGTCCATCCTTTTCATCTGACAGATACAACAAGATAGAAAATATTTGACATTTACATGAATAATTACGTGTTTCGTTGAGAAAGACTTATTTAAGACTTATTTATTGCAACTGTTTATGTAGAAAACGTTTTTTCTCGTCTGAAGATGATTCAATAGCCCTAGAATTCAACACTGAACTCCACTGGAAAAAACGTACAACCCTGCATCGTGTAGAACTGTTATAAATGTCTGCAAGTCAGGGATCACAAATGAAAACTCATCGTCTACAAAGCAAACTCTTCTAAAATATGAATGGAAAAAATGCCGAAATGTAAAAACTTAGGTTTTTAATATTTTGTTAAATAACTCTCAACTAATAACTCAATATCTTTAAAGTCAAAGCTGCCCAAAAAAAGATAACTATTTAAGAATGAAGCTTGGAGTGTAAGCTGGGAGGCAGCGGTATGTGTCAGGGCTAGCCTTTCGGTTTGTTTCACGCCTTCATATACTAACCAGTTTCATCTTTTCGAGTGGCCTCAGCTTGCGCAGCAACAACGTTTGTTCCAACACATCTGTGAAGAAACGTATCGGCATTCTGTAAGCACTTCACCAAACTGCCCCTTCCCCTCAAATGTAACCTGCACATCGATAAGGACGACGCCATTGTTGTTGAAAAGAAACTAAAGAGCGCATGCGCGTACGGCAGCTGAGAGGTGGCAATTCAGACATTTTCGCACTGTGGCCATGACATCATACCTAGATATTATAATATATCTAGGTCATGGATAGTTTTCTTGTATTGTCTCCTAGAATGCTTTCATAGAGATACAGCTATAACTCAAAATCGAGTTTTCCCTTTTGATTTAGCCTATGCCTTAAACTACTCCACTACATTAGTATTAATTTCTACATTCACATGTGACCCACTCCACTACTTGTGGAAGTGTACTTTAATGTTTCTTTCTAGGCTATTTGACTTTGATGCTGTTGATAAAATAAATGCATTTTAGATTTGCTTGACAAACTCTCAAAGATGAAAATTATGGCAACGATGTGTTGTTATCTACACTTTAAAGACCTTATGTGGTGACGGGTTAATCCATATAATCAGCATTTTATTAGTTTGTAAAGTTTTTATAAAAATAACTAATAATTAATGCTGTTAACTAAATGTAATTAAGTAAAAGTACCTCTGAGTCGCGGTTGAGTGACATGTAAAGTACCTCAGAACTTTATACATTTATTACTGACTTTCATTATATTACGTGCTGCGCTTGAACAAAACAACAATAATTCATTTCTGCAGGAAAACACCCAGCGGTTCTGGGGAAGGCGATGCTCTGTGTTTCAAGCCACGTTAAATTTGTTTTTCATCTTACAAAACAAAAAAAAAGGGAAAAGGAAACCAAACGAGTAGAGGGCTGGCACCTGACATCAGAGCCTACTCCCACACGACCTCATCGACTTCCTCTGTTTACTTCCTTCTAAGCACAACCGAACTGTCTCAAACACATTTGGGTTAGAACCACGATGGAGAGAAGACGCATTTGTTAATCCTCCGAATCCAAGACTACGGTAAGAACTCTACTGTGTCTTTTACCGCTACTATATAGCATATGATAATGAAAGATAAACTCGATTAGCTGTTAAAATTAACTATGTTCGCTAAATATTTCGGACATTTGCTCTAACATGTCCATTTTTAATATCATATTTTCACAGGCAGGATTTTAAACTTGCTTTTACATTCTCTATTAATATTGGTTCAGTTTTAACGCTAGGTTTCCTGGGCAGGAAAACCCCTGTATCTGCAGATGTGTATGATTTGCATTCCATAATTTGTATAAGTAGCCACACTATTCTTTACTCAGACAAATGCATGAGTGAGTTTTTTATTATGTTTTGGGTTTACAAATACATGATCTGCATTGTGGGAACTTGGATATAAAACAAGGTCCAAGTTTTCCAGGGGGCTTCCCAGCTTTTCTGTGAAACTCCCTCATATGGAAGTACCTCCCAGACAGTTTTTTTCTAGCCAGCTGAATCTCATCAGTGCTTCAGAGTAGTGTGGCTATTCATCCCGTGCTCTGCATGAACCTCAAGTCCTGAACCGGCTGATCGCATACTGGATTTCTTGCCCATGAAAATTGTCCATAAACTCAACTCCCGATGTTTCATTTTAGATTGATCAGGACGAGTCAAGCATCAAGATGGATTACAAATATCACAATGGAATTGAACTACTCTTGGCTCACATGAATATAGAGGACATTATCAACGCTGCAGAGACTTTGTATCAGCTTGAAGAGGAAGAGGAAGTAGGATTGTCGTATGAGGACGAAAGTCTATCTCAAGAGGAGATGGATGAAAATGAGGAGACTGGGGACTCTGGGGCAGAGCAGAAAGAGTATTCGGATGCAGCTGGCTGTGTTCGGTATGGGACGAAGTCAGACCTTTTGTCTTTCGTCAACCTGTTGTCCAACATGAACACAGCAGCCCTGCAGCGCCTGCCTCAGGAGATGGGAGTCTTGTTGAATAAGGTCAGAATGCGTGTTGTGTTTTTTTTGTTTGTTTGTTTTGTTTAGTTTTGTGCATTTTCATATGATCAGTCTTGAAAAAAACTAGAAAAATTTCTGTTTGTTTGCTTGCAGAAGGACATGGCTGTAAAAGAAGGTCGCTACCAGATCAACAGGGATGTTCTTATGTTTCCATGGAAACTGATTTACAAAAATCCCGGGTCTGGCCTCGTGCCCAAAGGCTCATTTGGGAAAGTCCACTTGGCTCAGGACATCACAACCAGGAAGAGAATGGCTTGCAAACTGGTGAGTACTTCTGAGCAAAGCCTGGAATCCAGCCTGCACTGACTTCTCAGAACTCTGGCCCCAGGTGCCAAATATTTCAAATGTTTCAAAGTCCTAGTGAGCAACAACACCTGTGTTTATGCAATGGCAATGATTTTTAATGTCAGCATGACATTTAGCACGAAAGTAAAAGAGGAAGAGTGCTCTTAAAAGAAGAACCAATTTTTTTGGGCAAACTCACAAAATGGGCCAAGATGACTGCAAGAATGGAAATTTAACAGTAACTTCCCACAGCTCCTCTGAAGGAGACTTTATTATGTTCTCATCTACACACTTACATGTCGTTATCTATACACAGTAATGCTAATGCTAACTTGAGTAGGAGGTTGCAGAGGGGGAGGTGAGGTGAGTGGGGGGCAAATGTGTTTACTTTACACGTGGAAAATATTGGCACAAGCGGAAACAAGCTGTTTCCTACTTAGTCTTGTGCAATCATCACAATGTTATGTTGACACAGTATTGTACATCTAGTGTCAACAACACAGTGTGTTAAATGCATACAACAGTACAAGACTTACTGGAACAGTGCTTGGTATCTGAGTTGCAATAGATTTCCTGTATATCAGTAGACACTGAAGTATGTGTCTATTGTGAAACAACCATTCTTTCTTTCACAGAGGAAAATTGACACTAAAAACTGTGGTTCTGAAAAAAAAAATCTTTTCATACTGTAAGCCTATTTCTTTAAATAGTGCACTTTATTCACATGCCATCATCATCTTCTTCACAGATTCCCATAGAGCACTTTAAAGCGGCTGACGTGGAGTTCCAGGTCCGGTTCCGACACGAGAACATAGCCGAGCTCTATGGAGCTGTATTCTGGAACCAGAGTGTTCATTTGTTCATGGAGGCTGGAGAGGGTGGTTCGGTTCTGGAGAAGCTGGATAGCTATGGACCCATGAGGGAGTTTGAGATCATCTGGGTGACCCAGCAAGTCCTGCGGGGTCTGGAATACCTGCACACTCACAAAGTCATTCATCATGACATCAAACGTAAGCGCAAAAGGAAATACAAGCGTTTCCTCATTCAATGTTGAATGTACTTGATGTACTACATTTCATAGATCAAAAAAGTTATGCAGTGACTCTTTACGTCAAAGTGAACACACAGACGGATGCAGTCAGTAGTTCTATAGAGATTCAGAACTGCTAAGCAGGATGAAGGTAAATCAGTATAGACAGCCACAAACCAAATAAACCACAAAAATCTGTTAAGTAGCTTCTTTTGTAGGTTTAAATGGTACCTTTTGAGGAAATGTTCAAAGGAAGCCAGGTCACACTGACAAAAATTATGGTAGCTAATGACTGAGATTACCAGAAGACAGTAGTTATAGTAGGTGGGGCCCAGCTGTGGTTTGACATGAGCTTGTTTATGCGTTTGTTGGACCACAGAAGTGCTGCTGTGATGAAAGTGTTCTAAGTCGTCCATCAGCCTTGTGTCTTCAAGGTTTGTTTGCTGTCTGGAAATTCCAGCCTGCATCACATGCTCTGTTAAATTTAGGATCCAGAGAGGCATGTGAATTATACTATTGGTCATTCTGGCCTTCTGACACGGTGCTGTGGTTCCTGCTGTTTTCTGACTGTGATGAAAATATGTAATTATACTTCACCGAGCTCTTAAGCGCAAGAAGCAACTTCTCAAATTATCTGTCAAATTCCTTTGCTAGATGCATGTGATGTACTTCTTCTTAGGAGGCTTTAGTGGATTTTCCTGATTTGATGTCAATGGAAACAAAGCACAAGGCAATTCAGGATGTTTGAAAAACAAAGAGTACTAATTAGTTTATCTCAAACACCAGCATGCACAGTAAAGGAGAACAGTGGACATACTGTAGAGAACAACCTCTTCTAAAAAATGGTGCCTCTGCAACCTGTAAATCATAACTCCTCTTTTCTTTTTTAGCCAGTAACATTGTCCTGATGTCAGACAAGGCAGTGCTGGTGGATTTTGGCCTGACTGTGCAGATGACAGAAGACATTTACATTCCCAGAGACCTTAGAGGAACAGAGGTAAGAAAAGCCAGACAAATGATGTTAACATATCTGCAAACTTCAATTTTTTTTTCCTTCTCTAAACTTGTGTGTATTTATAAGAAAACACTGTAGTCATCTTGACTTGTGACTCAGAGTAGACTTCCCCAGGGATTTTGTTAAATCAGCCCTTAAGACTTGTCAGTGTTATAGAAAGTCAAAGTCTGGCAACTGAGTAGTTGATGCACTAATTGACCTTACTGATGCTAATTATAGTGTGCTTGTGCTTAGCATTCTCACTGCAGATGCTTTAACAAACACTTGGGAAATCTTTGGCTAATCCAAGAAATTTCGCAAAAGCTGTAGCTGTCGTTTAGCTTTACCATGACTTAACCTCTTTGAGTCTATGTGTATCTATGTGTATGCACCCTTGCACACAACTTGACAGGTGGAAAGTCCCAGGGTAGACACCCGTTGGTAATAATAAGAGAGACAGTTCTTGCAAATATACTGGGCTTCTCAGGTTTACATTAACATGGGAGAGCAGGCTGGAATTTCCAGCAGTGCGAGAGAGAAGTGAAGATAAGAGAGAGTTGACCTCTGGCAGTGTATACTTACTCACGCTGCAAAGGCCATTGCACCCCTTCACTGCCTTTACCTCAACTCACACACACACACAGCATTGGTCTAAAGGTTAACTTGTTTATGCCAATAGAAAACCCCCTTTACTGCAAGAGGTTGTTTCCTGTTTGTTGTATCACGCAAAATACAGAGGAAGTGCTTCCACTCCCTCTCTGTACATCCTTCATCCATTATATGTATACATATAAATTGTATGTGACTCTTCTGTCGTTTAGATGTATATGAGTCCGGAACTGGTTCTGTGTCGGGGACATAGCACCAAGACAGACATCTACAGCCTAGGCACTACCATCATCCACATGCAGACTGGTAGCCCTCCATGGGTCCGCAGATACCCACGCACTGCCTACCCATCCTACCTGTACATTGTAAGTACTGTACATTTTTTAGCAGCTGTGCAATCATGACCAGTTAGATACCTTTCATTACGAGCATTACTGTGGCACACTTGAACAACTTGATCAACACCAGTTGATAGGCAGTACTTTATGTCTAGCTGCATTTCTAAATGTGACACACATTTCCATGACTGTGTTCAGGTCTTAGACAGTCTAGATCATAATCAGATTAAAAAAAGACTGACTGTGACCTATGACCCATTTTGTCAGTCACTACTTCTCTTTCCATGACATTAATTTTTCATTTTCCAGAAGTGCTATTTCTGTTTTTTTTTTTTTTTTTTTTTTTGATGATTATCAGCTTGTTCGATTCAGACAATTACTCACTTCCTAGCTGTCATGGAGAAGTAATGTTACATGGTTAAGCTACTTCTACAGTTTGAGCTTAGCTATTTTTCTGCATCCCTTTTTACAACAAACATGTTATTACCCATAGTGCCACACCAAAAAAAATAAATAAAGCATTACGGAACTGTATATGCTATAGAACAGCATTTTTTTTCTCTCTGTCACCATGCAGTTTTTTAACACCAAATTTGACTTATGTGCCTCCCTACAGATCCACAAGCAGGCACCACCTCTCGAGGACATACCGCAAGGCTGCAGCTCGGCCATGCGCTCTTTCCTGGAGCGAGCACTGGAGAGGAACCCTGCACTGCGGAGCTCTGCATCAGAACTGCTGAAGGACGAGGCCATCAACCCACCCAGGGAGGATCAGCCACGCTGCTGGAGCCTTGATTCAGCAATGGAGGAGGCCACACATACAATCCTACGGCAACAGAGCCAGCACCAAGACACCACACAGGGTAAGGACCACAGAATAAGTCCCAATTGCATTTATGTATTTATTCAAACTCATCTCAAACACTGAACACTAAATACATCAACACAATTTATTCATGAACTGTTTTTTTTCTTCTGCAGAATCGTCTCTTTACTCTGAAGACTCGGGTCACACTCGAAGAAAGGGATCCTTGTATATTGACCTGGGGGCCTTATCTGGTTACAGTAAACTGGTGTCAGGGCCTCCCACCACTGAATATGGCTAACACCTGACCGCAACTTATCATTTTTGTGGCTGAACAAGCCAACTGATGACTTATTGTTAGCCTTCATTTTCTTTGTATGGCTCACTCTCCCCTGTTAAGGGTTGACAAATATAGGCAGGAAAACAGCTGCAGGCGACGTGGCTGAAGAACTGAAAGTGTTTGCAAGAACGATGAGTATGTGTATTAAGTGGCTAAACTAGCTCAATCTGTCACTGCAGGACAGTGGTTGGATGAGATCCTTTGAATTATTGGCATTAACTTCTGGAATGATCTCTCAGACTTCCTTGTGTGATGTTTGTACATGCTGTCTTTCAGTGTGATAGTTAACGCAGTAATAAATGTTTGCTGTTTTTTTTTTACCATTAAAACTTTAAAAAGAAGTTATTTTATCACTAAAAATAAGCTGTCTGTTAATGTATGTGTTCACTATACAGACGTGTACAATGTGTAGTTCTTTGTGAACTTCCTCTTGTTGATTCCTGTGGAATATTAATAGCATCATGGTGTTATGCAAACAAAGCTTCTGTGGAATGCATGCGATATTTGATTAGTGTTCTGTACATCCTGTGAGATGAGGTGCGCTTTTCTTTGAAACTATTATGTTGCTTCAGTTTTGATTGAAAATATCATGCATATTATGCAATAAAAGAGCAATAAAATAAAAATGAAAATTGTTTGTGATATTTCATTTCTTTGCAGTGAGTATGCAGATTATTAATTTTGGATTTTCTACTTCACAATTATGGGAGGTTACTGTGAAATCAAAAGATTCTGTATGTCAGTATGTTTCACATTCCCATCTATTGGTCACCTCTACTTTCTTTTCAAATATACAGAATTTCCTGAATGAAGGCCATTAAATGTTAAACAGTATGTGTATATTACCCTTAATGAGTGTAAATATATAATAGACTTTTACATGAATATGTTAATATTTCTTACTTACAACAGGCCTTTGTTTGAATCCTTCAATGATTCAAATGCAAGATCAGATATTTAATACAAACGTGCACAATCGCAGAGGCGTGTTAAAAAAAAAAGATTTCTGCGTCAGCAACACCAACAGATGTGGAACAAAGCCCCCCCGCTTTGGCTATAAGTAAATACAGAACCTGAACTCAGTCTACTATGAAGTGAAACTATTTAACTAAATGCACCCACATGCACTCTGGTATGTGCTTACGTATGTAGGTCTCGTGATGTTAACTGTTTTCCAACCAGACCACATGTGTACAGACGCACCAACTGCTCTCCGAAACTGTACTTGGCCACAACCGATTAGCAGTAAAGCCACACTATGGCCACGGCATGTATTTACAATGATAAACCTAGATTCAAAAGTCCACTTTCTTAGCACTGGCACCATATCATGCAGATCTCAATTCAACGAAAAGCTGCTGAAATCCTTGCCATTAGTGGAAAGTAACTAAGTACATTTACTGAAATAGATTACTCTATGCAAGTGCAAATTTGAAGTACTTGTATTTAAAGTACTTCCTGGATAATTTTACTAAAAATACTGCCTTTCTTTTTTATGCTTCAGAATTTTAGATGGAATTTTTCTAGAAAATAAAAAATCTTTTTTTTTTCTGATAAAGCTATTGTACGTTTACTTGAGTAAGACTAAATTAATGCTGGACTTGCATATGTATTTGTAATGGAATATTTTTTATATTGTGTTAGTTTAGTTTGGCAAAGAATTGGCATACTTTTACCAAGGTTCCTTGGGGAATTCCTTTTGCATTCAAAATATTTTGTATAGCCTCTTTGTCTGGTACAAGACAGTTCAATGTACTGACAAATAGTGAATACTTACATGACTGATAATGTTTCTGAAACACATTCTAAAGTATTTCAGCAGAAAAGAGCTATAAAATGGTCGAAAACCCCCAATGTAACCTTTTGATGGAATCTACTAAATGTGGGTTTTCCTGGATTCCCCTGGTGCAATAGAGTCTAACAGATGAGGTGTGAATGATGTTTGAGCTTCAGTGGAGCTCCCTGCTACTTTTTAATTGTTCCTAATTAGTCATGGACAATATCTACAAATTATTTTGCATTAGGGAAATCCAAGTGGTGAAAATGTGTAAGGTGTTTCGTCCCTATCTGCAGCTCAGGCCTACTTGTCTTTCTAAAAGTGTCATGAGTGGGCAGCCGTGCTGTGGAGGGGGTTGCCTCTGCATCTGATCTGAACTAGTGACTTTCACTGGCTTGCTCTGAATATGACAGACAAATACTACCATCTGCTGGTGACAGCAGACACAGCTCTCATTTGCTTACTGTTGTTTATCATAGGTGTCGTTACACCACTTTTACTGGGGGATCTGCTCAAGTATAAATCAGCTGTGCCCCAGTAAACTAATTCTCAGTTGCTTCTATTGTTTGTCAGTACATTCATAGAACTTATAATCCACAGAAAATAAACTGAATAAAATGCAAGGCGGTCATTAGCACAATCAACACAGTGTTCAGCCAATTAGCATGAATGAAAACACCGCACAAAATGAACATACATTCCACGTGTGATACTGACTCCACTTGTAAATGAATATCAGAAAGTTTTTAAAACTAACCAAGCAGAGGGAAGAAGAGAGGAGAGATGAGTTCAAGGGAGGTAAGAGTTGATAAACAAACAAGCTAGCTAACAGACTGTAGATTAGCATAAAATCCCAGTCAATAGTTGTAGCTATGAAAGGTCACTCAGTGTGTTGAGACGACTCCACACTTGGCTGAGGTGCACAGACAAGGCAGGTTTTACCATCTTGTTGTCTTATCATTTTAGCTGGAAGAACTTTGTATACTGAGTCAGAGTCAAGTGGTTGACCAATTTGCGAAAATAAAAAATAGGTGCTGCTGTTAAATGCATAAAATATTATGAATATTTGCTTTATTTTCAGAATATACAGTGCATACTGTGGTTCCTGTTCCATAGGAATAGTGTGTTTCATTTTTCTAAAAAAAAATGGTTTCTATCTTTTGTTCTAGCAGTAATAATTATTTATTTTTGTGCAAATATAAGGATTTGTTGTTGGCATGTATATCCTATGCCATTTCATGAAGGTTAAATTAAATAAATATTTTTCATAAAGATTACTATATTCACATTTCCAAGTACTTGTCATAGTGTAGTGGGCGGGACAAAGACGGCCAGGGTGCCCCAGTAAAGCTTTATGTCTGGCAACACCCTTGTTGTCTGCTGTTGTTTTACAGCAGTATACGTTACAGCAGTAAAACAGGAGCATTTTAATTTAGGTGATTAAATTGGCTTCTTTCTATTTCTGGTTTATTTTTAAGCATTACAAAGGAGACAGAGACTTTACCTTCATTTTGCCAGCTGTGCCTTGCATGATTCATGATTTTGATTTATTTTGCAGTGTTTATATGTAGTTAGCTACAGTAGACAAAGGGGCTGATTCCTTTATTTATGTTCATTAGTACTGATAGTATATCAAGGGGACAAGGGTAATTTTCAAGCCAGTTGTGGTGGTGTGATGCTAGTACCAAATATTTGAAGCAGCTTTGAAAAGTATCCACTCGTCACGATAAATCTTTTTTTACTTCTTTTTAGCTTGAGCTTTGAATTATCTTCACTTTACTGCAAAGTGGGATGAGACCTTCAGTGGGGTTTGTGGAATGACTTTAGTACAAAATCCTGGACATGCCAGGGATTGATTGAACCCTGGGCCTAAGCTCCATCCCCCATAATGCCAAACAAACACCCATAGAAAGCCTATGCAAATGGGAAATTATAGTTTGTGCTAAATTTCAAGTATACATAAATTCAATATGTTGTCAGGTTTGAAAGACACATACCTACATAAGTTTGACAGATAGACATACCTGTGGCTTTTTACCTCAGAATTCTGATGTGACTGTGATTGTCCACGCTGTGAACAAATACAGATGTATACAGTTAATAAATGGAAAATAAATGTGATTGCTGGAGATGAGCAAGTTTTGCCTAGATTCGGTGAATGGTGATTGGCGCATGATCGTAAGATTTCCGTAGAGGCTTTAAATTTCTCTGATGTCACACATACGTAGGCAGCAATAAACTTGTGAGATGAAGGCGGCTGCAGATTTTGGAGCCAGGTGCTGCAGTTGCTTTTCACTGCCTGCAAAACCTAATGGGAAATGGGAAGTCCCTTCTCTTATTAAGTGAAATCATAATTTTAAAACTGCATTTTATATCTACTTGGGTTATATTTGTGTAATATTAAATTTGTTAGATAATCTCAAATCATTTAAGTATGAAAAATAATAATTAAAAAAAATTCAAAGGTAACACATTACACATACAAAACAATATTTATTTGATTCTTTATCTCTACTTGTGGGATGTATTGATGAAAACAGAAAGCTTGTTGCACAGTGGATTAATCTGGGATTACTTATTCTGCAGCCAACATCATGACTAGTGTCTGGCGGCATGCGCTGCATTTCACCGTTGTTACGTCAGCCTAAACCAACAAACATTGCAGTCATTCACCATACCACCACAGAAGAGAGGCACCAGTGCAGCTGAATTTCTTCACCCAAAGTACTTGCCTGTCGGGTCCTGAAATAAAGGTGGCAATTTCAAAGGTAATGGAGATGCCGGGGATTGAACCCGGGGCCTCATACATGCAAAGCATGCGCTCTACCACTGAGCTACATCCCCAAGCACACCATGTGTGTGCCCCAGCACGTGGGAGCAGGAGATGGTACGTTTAGTGCATTGTCTTCAACTACACGTGGATGAAGTACTTGGTTGTTTGTCGGGTTTGAGGGTGTTGTGGTAAATTAGGCTAGACGAACCCTCAGCTACAAGTTTAAATGAGGCAAATGTTGCTGGATTAGGGCATATATCTCTAGCAGACT
>OMLM01008796.1:0-12435 GCA_900302695.1 Helostoma temminkii
AGCACCCTCAGACCCCAAGCATACCCCAGCCGTCACTAATGAGCTCTTCTGAACATGCTGAGCATGTGCTTTTACATACCTGCTGAGGTGAACTTTCAATGTGAGCATGGTAGTATATGGACATGACGTGTGTGGTGGAATGTTTACTACAGGTTACAGATAGAAGAAAAAAAGCAATTTGTGTTTGAATGAAGGGATGTCGAAGTTCCATAAATGTGAGAATGTTTGCAGACATATGAACTAGAACAACACAACATCAAAATGCATAATCTACTGTGCTGCACGTTAAGGAAGAAGGTTTTTGTTTCCACATGAAGATATTTTATGAGATGCTTAACATTATTTTCATATAGAGCATAGCATTAAGTTGAAGTACTGTACTTCAGCATAAAACTGCACAGCAACTATTAACTTAGTAATGACAGATTGTTTCTCCTGCAATTTCAGCCTCATTTAGGTTTACTGACACAAATACATATGTTTCAATAATTCTGTTTACTCCCCTGGCTTCTCAGAAACATCCCTGAGCCGCGGTTGCTGTGAAGTCTCCTCGACAGTAAACGAACGCTGCGCTGATTAAGGTTTAATTAAAGCTTGTTGCATTTGATCAAAGTCCAGCTGATATCACAATTGCAGACCAGCTAAGCTCTCACAGCCAAATCCATAATACTCCTACACCACACACAACAAAGAGACAGCCAACACAAGTAAATAGATGTAAGCAGAAAATATCATTTGAGGACCCCTCCCATCTGAGTGAAGTAATTCCACTGAATACAAACTGCCATAATTGGTCGGAGAATTAGGTTGATAAAAGATGGGAGTTGGACAGTAAATCCATTCAGCTCATCTGTTTACTACTAAAGCTTTTGAAGAAAAGTGTTGTTTGTCCTTGATGGTGTGTCACATAGGGTTATGGATTTGTAAAATCATTTTACTTTATTTTTCATTGTTCTCATAACTGCTAGGACAAAAAAGGACACAAAGCAAGAAAACGTTCCCACGCAAAAATATCATTATGATAACAAGATACAAATTTGATCATGTTTGCATTTCGGTGTTAAAGAATAGTTGTTTTATTAGCTTGGCTGGAACTTTAAAAAGCAGCTTGGAAGCTTGGAAAATGTGTCAGCAGCACTTTCAGCTCTCTTAAGGTGCTGCATCCAGCTTTACTGTCAATATTTTCTCTCTCAACATTAACCCTAACAAGAGCTGCACAGCAGGAGCAGTGAAACACTAATGTGTAATGTCTTAATGTACAATAAAAGAGATGCAACCTCTAAAAGAAATGCACGCGCACACACTTCTATCCCATCTTTGTGTTTGTCTCTTCTCCTCTTAGGGAGCGGAAAACTTTTCTCCGTCAGCCTCTTAAGTGTCTGGCCTTCAGCTATATTACCCTCTTTTTCTGCTCCCTCCCTCCATCTATCCCTCCATCACATCTTAATGTGTTTGATAAAACATCATGCGTAGCAAGAAGGGCACAAGGTGGATGATGTGCTTTTTCGGCCAAAACAGGCATCAGCTAAAGGACGGGGATAAAGGGCTGAGTCTGCTCTGTCTATCTATCCGAGTCTGTCCGTCCACTAGCTGCATTAAGAAGCCGTCCGGTTTCTTTTCAAAACCAGCCGGCTTTTGTCCCCCCTCAATCTCCTCATCCCACCAACACAGCCACCCACCCCCACCTCTCAGCCCTCCGCTGAGTGTCTGTAATGGCCCAGACGTGAAGGGGGGTAGAGAACCCAAGGAAGTGAGAGAAATGGACGAAAAGAGTGAGAAAAGGAGAGCGAGAAGGAGGAACTGGAGGGTGAAAGAGGGAACGGACAAAAGGAGAAGAGCGAAAAGTGAAGGACAGAGTGGTGGAAGAGACGAGAGAGGAGATACAGGAGGAAAATGGGTAGGGGGGGAAAGGAGGCCGAGTCTTTAGGAGGAAGCCAGGCGGCACTAAGCGTCTCTGTTGCTGCCCAGTCAGGCCTGCTCTCCCCCTTGGCCACGAAAACCTTCCCTCCTCTGCTGCACCATATCCTGCCCTGACCACAGCACTCTCCTCCCTCCTCCGTCCCCTTCACCCTCTCATCTCCGCACACGCACTTTGATTTCTATTTGCTACACTTGTAAGGACATTCCATTGGATTACTTTAAACCTACTGAACCCAAAGCTGCCTTTAACTCTCTTTATTTAAAGGCTTATGGCATGAATCCTACATGTACCAGTAGAGGAAGTCATATGTTGTTATCGTGTGGATGAGTTAAGCCGCTCAGGAACACCACAATTTAAATTGCGAGTAGTGGTATATGTGTTGTAGAGCACTGTTTTACAACACAAATCTTAAAAGTGCTTTTAATGCAGGGAAAGTAATAATAGTGTAAGAACAGTATAAATCATATAAATCATTGAGATGCAGTTTGAGATGCAAATTAATTTGTACATCCTTATCATTTATTTATGGCTAAAATTGACCAACCAGGTAATAGTAGCCTAATAAATATACTGGTATGAACAACATGCAATTTTAATGTTTTCTGGCTTTTTCAGCTCAGTCTTTCTCACTCTATTTGCCCTGCAACATAAAATGCTGTTTTAAATGTGAAATATCATAGACGAAGAAGAGCAAAAAGTTGCAGCAGTTGGATCACTATTTGACTTCTGCCAACTTCAGAGCCTTCCTGCCTGGTCCTCACAAGAACTGGAACATAAAGAGCATGCACGCACATAAACACACACACAGCCAGTGGCCTCAGGACTAATTGCTAGATTGGAAAAGATTTTCTAGTTCAGTTCAGGGCTGTAATTGTGAGGAGAGCAGGGAGCCTCAAGCTGAGAGGACAAATCACCAGGGGCCACCTATTAGACTGCACTGATGATCACATGTCTGTGTGGTGTGTGTGTGTGTGTGTGTGTGTGCGTGTTTTGAGGGCGAGGGGTTAAGCCAACCATCTCTCAATTCCAGGTTTCCGTGGCACTGACCCCTTACTTCCACACGCACACACAACATGTTGACTTCTCTACATCCCACAGTGCCAATGAAAGCAGTGTCTTTTCAGAGCACCAGAGAAACATTTGAGCAGGGAAATCAAACTGCTTTATCCCAAAATCATACCACATACCAACTCTTAGCCACTTTTAAGTGTACAGTGTGTTGTGCAGTGGATAGTACACACTATTCTTTTATAAGGCTGCATGCAAAGAAAAGTGAAGAATAAAATGAATCATGAGATACCGGGGTCGGGTAAGAAAACAAAACAAAAGTATCATACCCTGACCTCTTTGCTTTAGAGAAGGCCGAAGATGGTGCTGTTAACTTGCTCAGAGTGGATGAATGAAGAGTAAAATGCAACATAGAAAAAGCTATACTGACTCAATTTTGCAAAAAAAATTTCTAATTTATCACAATATGTTCCTCTACCGTGATGCCAACACATACATGTATTATTTGGCAATTTCAAACGGAGAGAAAATAGTCATACGGACTCAGTCCCACCTGGACTCTTTCTAGGTATCGTTTGCTTCAAGAAGATGGTAACACATCCAGTCAATCACTCAGCCAATCTTAAAGTCAGCTTACCTTGCAGTGATGTCACGGCTGTCATCATGACAAGGCCTATGGTCGTGTTGTCTGATTGGACGTCACCCGCTGTCAAACCAGCATTACATCCATGTTAGGAAAAGGAAACCAGACTCCCCACTGACTTTCTCTAGCTTGTTCTGCCTGCACTTTGGTTGTCTTGTTGCCAGTCCATGTCTGCTCTTACTTTACTTGTATTAGACATCTTCAGCCTAAACACTCATCTAACATTTCTCCACACTAAAGATAATATTTCTTTCTGTTCCTACCTCTGACAGCCTAGTCTCACGTTTCCCGGTTTTTCTTCACTGTCACTTCCTCTTCCCTACCTGCCCTCCTCCATCCTTCCTTGAACCTAGCATCCCTCTGCCAGCTTTAGCACCTTCATTGTGGCCTCCATCTTCCTCACCTTTTCCCCCCACCTTATCCCAGTTCCCGTTACCACTCCGCCCTCCCACCATCACACTTTTTCCATCATCCCACTATCTCCCGGCCTCGGAGCTCCTACCCCGGCCTCGGCTCTCCCTGTCCCTGCCTCTCCTCCAGCCTGCCTTCCCCTCTACTCTGCCTTCTGCTCAGTGTTCAAGGGGAGAGCCAGCTAGGAATGCTGTGGCTCTAGACGTTTTGTCCAAGCCCTAGGTCTCTTTCACTGAGGCAAGATTAGTTCATACAAAAACTCAACAATACACCACTGAAAGCCATTGTTGATATTCAACATTTTTCACATAGCGGAGCAGAATAGACAATGTGGCAGCCAGGAAAGCCCGAAGCGGACTAGCAGGGTTGATGGCTGATGGTATCTCAGCTGAGCGAGGGCCTTAATCCCTTTTATACACACACACTCACACAAGTACACACACTCTCAACAGCCTGGAGACACCAAAATCAATACTGCTCTCTCTGTGGATCAGTGGGTGGGTGAGTGTGATAGGGAGAAAAAAGAGAATAGGACTGTTTGTACCTCTGTGTGTGTCCAAGTCTGTGTGTGTGATGTTGAACTATCTTGGCACATAGATGTTCTTAGATCTTTGTAAATAAAGGATTTCTCAAGGTTCTGTAGCAGCAGACGTAACTGGAAGAACGTGACAACTTTGCTTCAAACACATGAAAAACAAAGATGAGTTTTGGTCAAATCAAAAAAAAAAAATCAAACAACAATCTCATCTACATAAAATGGCAAAAATACATGCAGATGAAGATGAGCTGAAGATGATGAATTTGGAATTTGCTGCAAACTCTTCAGTCCAGTTTCAGTCCAGTAACTAAATGGTTTGTCTCTCAAACTCTGGTCACAATGTCCTGCTGCTGATTTGTATTTGTGCTATTTATTATATTCTACTATTCTTTATTCTATTCTTGTCTTAAACACACATCTGGGAAGATAACACCGAAAGCCATTCTTTGTATGCTTGTATATTTGGCTTTATAAAACAGACTGATTCTGAATAAATCACAAAATATGACAAAAATACAAGCCTATAATGCAAAAAAAAAAAAAAGACACTCTACAACTCCACTATTACTATACTGTAGGTGTTCAAAGACAGTAACTGTCTGTGTAATATTCTCAAAATAAAAAGTGAATCAGCTTCAGAAAATTTTCTTTGGCACTGGAATGTGCTACAAAATATAAATTGCATTTCAGGAAGATTAAAATCTAAGAAAGTGATAAATGACTAATTAATGTGGGAAAAATATATTTTTAACTGCAATTGAATAAACTACAAAATTTTCAGTACAGTTCAGGATTCTGACTTTTGCAGTCAGTCAGCACCAGCCCTTATGATTATAACTGGTTAATGTAATGAACGCCATGTCATGTAAAACTCATAAATCATGTCACGCCGGCGGAAACATTTCATAAAACATGATTAAAAGTGTCGTGTAACATTGGGAGCCACCGTGTCAGAGTGAGACATGTTAATTGTGCACTAATGATATGTAATGAATGTCATCAGCCTCGAGGCTTTGGCTAACGAGCTAAATGAACTGGCACTAATGGGCCTGTTAGCTTATCTTAGCGCTAACATTAGCTAGCATAATAAAGGGTTCATCTGCTGCTGACAGCAGCCGACAGCTGTGAGTGGCATAACAAGTTTCCAGGAGTGTCATATACAATTATATTGTTATTTTAAAATGCTTTTTGACAACAACAACAAGAAAACCAACACTCGGATGGCTTTTTACCACGCAGACAGCTCATCATGAGAACACAAAAACAGACTGTAAGAGACTTATTTTACACTCTGTCATACACTTTGCCTCAGATCTTCCTCCTGCTCTCCACCTGAATTCCAGATCCAAAATCCAGCTGCCGGGCTTTCCCGGGACCCCCAAGTCCACTAGGTAGCAGAAGAGAAGAAGAAGAAGAGGAGGACGAGGAGGGAGGGAACAAGGGCCCTCTCTTTCTCTTTCTATCTTTTTTCTTCCAATTGACCAATTGACAGCTGATTGATGGCTATCTCCACAGCCTGACAAAGAGCAGCATTAGCATAACTAAAGCAATGTACAGTAGAGTGGGGCAACAGTAAATTACATGTTACCCCCCACCCTCTCACTCTCTTCTCGCTACCTCTCTCTCTTTCTCTCTCCTACACTCCACTCACTCACTCATTCATTCAGCCGAACACTACGGCAGGCAAACAAAACAAAACAAAGTATGCTTTTTGTCCCTCCTGTGAGCCCTGAAACAGTACAGCTTGACAGTTTCTTTAGAAGGAGACACACAAAAGGCCTGACAGCGAGAGAGAGAGATGGGAAACACACTCACACACACGGTACGGCTGAATAAGACACTGACCTTGGGGGCGGTTGCTGTGGTGTGGTTTGGGATGGACAATCAGGATCAGGGAGCAATGAGAGACACATGAAGGGTGTCAACTGTAAACAGAAAGAATACTGTTGGTGAAGTGTGCTTTCAGATCAAGCTTTTTTCTTCATGTGTTGTGCATGTCACTATTTTAATTTAAGCAACAAAACCACTAAATAGGTAGGGTTAATTTGAATTTTTCTGATCTGATGTTCACCTTCAAGCTTTGGAAATGTACATTTCCAAGGTCTAATCACACCTCATTAAGTTAATTGTTCATTTATCTCTTGTACACGCTAACATATGAAAAGGAAAATGTTTTTGAGCATTATCAAATGAAAAGATTTTTGATGAATCATCTTGAACTCAGTTGCAGATACATAAACAATGAATGCATAGTAGGATGTGTGGGAAGTGTGTCTTTGGATTTCAGCTGTGAAAATCTAAGAATATGGTTGAGGTCTAGTTCTCACTTGCATCGTCCTGCTGACACAACACAGGTGACAGAGGTATGTATGAAGTCCTCTGCAGCTCTGTCAACACAGGCATTTAAAATAAGCCAAACTCATTTTAAAGTTACAATCACAACCACTCATTTCAATCTTATTAGTTTGTTAAATGTGTATTAGTGTATGAAATACATTTTTATAAAATTAAACTGTGCACTATTATCCGCTTTGTATGCTACATAGCTTCCTTTCCCTCTTCACAGTTGAAGATTTTTTGAAGACCTCAAATGCAGCCTCAGCAAAAACCATTTTACCTTTGGCTGTTGTCAATCAACAAAAAGTACCAAATATGTACCTTTAGGTACACACACTACTTGGTTAAGGAAAATCCTGCTGGCCCCAAATGGTATGCAAACAATGGTGATCCATTTCAGTCACACATTTTGCTGGATCAGCCACCCTGTTAGCATGCCATGTTCAAAAATTAGCATTGCATGCATAAACATATGCTTTCATTTCAGTGATGCTGTGTGGAGGCCAATGCAGAAGGTCCCAGGAAAAGAGGGACAGTCGAAGGGCTGAACCTGACTTAAAACTAAAACTTTTATTGTGACACAATGAAACATCACTCGGCAAAACGCAACACTGGCATATGCAAGCTCATCGTTACTTTCCAGTACAAGATTTCCAAATATTATATTGATATTTGGATGGATGGTTGCATGGATGGATGGACAAACAGAGAGGTGACCACATACTGGCCTTGCTTCATCTCTCCTTCTGTGTTTTCCTGTGTCTCTCCCACTTAGGCCAGCAATCTGTTCTCTAATTGTTCATTCATGGTGTGAATCTTTAAATAGGAGGCCCAAGCCTGGCGCTAAGATAATGACTTGCTCTGTGTCGTTAGCTAGTGAGGCTAAATTACCGCTCGGTGCTGAGTTACCATGGAAATAGGCCACAATGAGAGTGATTAGTCTTGTGTCTTTTACACACTGAGACGCTTTGCAGTTCAGCAGGAAACATGGAAACATTCCTCTCCTGTTCATCTCCACTCTCTGCCTCTGCACCAATACTAAGCTGCCGCTAAGCCAAGCAGTTGCTTTAATAACGTGTATATTTGAGTTGCCTCTTGGAAATTAATGACAATTAACTAAGTGCAACTGTGCATACACGTATTTGCATAAGAATATTTTTTCAGCTGTCTTCTGTTTGACTGTTTGACATCTGATAGGTCATGTCAACTTGATCTTTAATTTTAAATCTTTTAATTTATTGTCAGTGTCTGTGTGTTTTACATTATGGTTGGAAACATTTGTCCCTCCCTTTAGCATACAACTCTTTCTGGGTGCAGGTGTGTTTGTGTTTATACATGTATATGTGTGTGTGCTTGCTTATTTAAACTGAATGGTCCTTCTGGTGAATGTGAGTGGCACCGATACACAACATGAGAATTTTCTGCCTACTTCCTTTCTGCCTCTCTCCTAAAGAAGACAGGAGAAGAGCGGAGAGCTGATCTGTCTCAGCGTGAGGTTGCCAGACAATGTGAACATCAGAAACTCAAATAGCCATTGCAGCTGAGAGGGCTAGATTTGTGTTGCCTGCCAGTCGAACCAGTGGTCTCTGACAGACCAGTGATCATATTATTTCTCACAAGAGGAGGCTAAATGCTTAAAATTAGTAGAGAAGTGATACAATGATTCAGCCCATAAACACACAAATACATCAAAAAGATTAAGGTGAATGATAAAAGAAAAAATTTAGCATTTAGCTAAACATTTCGCGTCATACTGCAGTCAAAATGAAATAGATTGTTGATTGTAGTTGGAATGGGACACCAAAGAGCTAGCAGCGATGAAGGCCAGGTGTTGGGTCACCTCACATCAACCTCATCCAGGCCAAAGGATGACACTTGAACACACCACAAAGCCTACAGCCAGTGGCCATTTAGCACATACAGTCTGCACCTATGTTAGAAGAAATAATGGTGGTAGCCTGTATCTGTCATCCAGTAAGCTGAAACTGAAGACATAGGAATACACACCATTAACAAAGGAGCTTTTTGCACCATTTTCTTACAACTCTTGCTTAGCAAAGGCAATTTTAGTTTCTTTATTCTAAATGACCATGTCACTGAGAAAACACACTCATATTGGAGACGAGATGACAAATGAGACAAGCATTTTGTTTGTGCCCTTCTGACAACGTAATAAATCAGATGACTCCTGCTGACAGGAGTCCAACTAGTATCAACAGTGCAGGATACACCGCAAACGCTACAGAGAGGTTCACCTACATTGGCCTTCTGCTGTAGCCTGGTGCATCATAGCCCTAAGACTAAGTATCTCTCCAGCCTAAGACAGTAGGACTGACAACAGAGACAGTGCTCTGCATCCTGAGTCTAGAATGTGCTCAGGTATAGGCAACACAGATACTCAGTTTAAAGTTACGGAAAGATAGTTATACATAACATTATAAACATTAATCAAGTCAGTGTTTCTCTATTTAAGCATTTTCCTTGCAGGTATTACCCTTAGCTTTAATCAAATGATTTGAGTGCCTAAATGTAAAGATTAAAAAGTGTAATTATGATTTAGTTGCATGAAATAAATTTTAAAAACAGCAAAAATTTATTTGCTTTTGCTAATTGGTTGTATAAAGTTCTCATTTCTAAAAGACTGTTGCGAGGAAGCTAAATTATTCCTTAGAAATTACAGAAAGTACAAGAACAAGTACAGAAGGTACAGAATATAGAATTTAATTACTTTACTAAACTGAAGTTTTTGTTCTTTTAATTAAGTAGGTAAGTATTTGGCCAATCAACCAAATGCTATGTGAAATTCTCCCAATTCTACTGGAAGTATTGAGTCATATATTTAACTTCAGATAATAATGAACCTCAGGTTTTTATCTAATTGGATCCTTTGATGAGAAAATGTGCCCCATGAATGCATTTTCTTCGTATATAGGACAGCTTCTGCCAGGTGCAGGCACATTACCAACACATTTGTGTTTGTAAATACTCTACATAGTTTTAGTGAGACGAGAAATCAGTTAAGTTAAAGCTTTCAGGTCTTTACATCCCACAAACGCCTTGATCATTCAACTAGTTAGATATTTAAACCTAATTAAGATCAGAATGCAGAATATGTGAACAAAAATGTCAAACCTGATAGCTACATCCTCACATCTGTTTGTGTCTTCGACTCCTGCTATTATGCATGATGTTTGGTTTAGTTATATAGAATTAAATTCCCAATTTTTACAGCAATAAGATTGTACCTCCTGTTTGTCAGAAGGGCAATGATGGCACCATTTGGAAGTCAGTCCTTTGTGCACTGTCATTTCTGCACATGTGAAGATGCAGCTAACTTGTCTCTTACAGTATTGTGAGAAAGTATTTGTCAACTTCCTGATTTTATTTATTTTTTTGTTTTTTTTTACATATTTGTCACACATGTTTCAGATCATCAAACAAATCAGAGTAAATACAAAATGCAGTTTTTAAATGATGATTTCATCTATTCAGGGAAACAAGCTGCTCAAACCAAAAAGTAGTTGCTACCCCCTTGCTAAATCATGAACTGTTTTACTGCCACACCCAGATGAGAAACAAAATAATTGACATGTATCAGTCTGGAAAGGGTTTCAAAGCCATTTCTAAGGTTGTGGGACTCCAGTGAAGTACAGTGAGAGCCTTTATGCACAAATGGAGAGAACCTAAAACAGTGGTGAACCTTCCCAGGAGTTGCTGCCCTAGCAAAACTACTACAAGAGCACAACGACTCACCCAGGAGGCCATTAAAGAACCCCGAACAACATCTATAGAACTACAGGCCTCACTTGCCTCAGTTAAGATCAGTGTTCATCATTCAACAATAAGAAAAGGACTGGACAAAAATGGCATCCATGGTTCCACGGCAAAAGCCACTACTAACTAAAAAGAACACAAAGGAACACAAGAACATACAGACTCATGTTTTTTAGTATCCCCAAGACTTTGGGGAAAATATTCTGTGGATTGATAAGACAAATGTTGAACTTTATTGAACATGTGGATCCTGTTACATCTAACGTAAAACTAACACAGCAATTCATAAAGAGAACTTCATATCAACAGTCAAACATGTTGGTGATAGTGTGATCAAGACGTTCGTGTCACCATGAATTCTGTCCTTCAATATGGCTGATTTAAAACAAATCTGCAGGGTAGAGTGGGAGAAAATTTCTCCACAGTGATGTGACTCATCTGCAGTTATCGCATACACAAGAATTTATTAAGTTTTAGGGGCCTATTACTTTTTCACATAGGACCAGGCAATTTTGGACATCAGATTTGTATTTACTCCTGTTATCTCTGCGTAATATTAAAATATATTTGATGGTCTGAATCATTCGAGTGGGCAAAAAACGTTTTAAAAATTATTGCGGAACAGTGAGAAGATATTCTTTATGCTGTAATAAATATATAAATGAACAGCTTCTTCTCAATATATGGCATCATGTATAATTTCAAATGTGATGAAAAGCATGTTTGAGCAACATGTGCCCTCATTTCGAAAGAGAAACAATAGTCATCAAAATCTCAGCTGAGTCTATTAATTACTCCTGTTTCCGGGATTTAGGATAAGCTCATAAAATCCACTT
The DNA here is from genome assembly GCA_900302695.1 of Helostoma temminkii. Classification (NCBI taxonomy): domain Eukaryota; kingdom Metazoa; phylum Chordata; class Actinopteri; order Anabantiformes; family Helostomatidae; genus Helostoma; species Helostoma temminkii. The sequence continues at coordinate 11,469 of OMLM01008796.1, forward strand.
TCCTCTGCTGTTTCACTGACTCAGACAAATATTTAAACACACTACGTGGTCACATGTGCTACTCTACTAGATAATCATACTTGACATACATGAGGTTTTGTTACATACACAACTAATCACTAACTTTATTAAATTAAAAGCAGTTCCTGCTTATTGTCTGCTACTTTCTAACAATCTATTACCCACCAGGATCAAGTAAATGCTCTTAGCACACATTACTAGCAGTAATCCCCATCTCCAAGCTAAAGCCGTTGTGTCTGGACAAGTGAGTGTGACTGTAGCAGTGACAGCAGGTGCTAAAGCCTCAGCTAACCCAGGCTAACACCGCCTGAGCTGCATAAGACAGGAAATGCTGGGAGGGATACTTACCTACTTACTCTTCAAGTAATTACGTACTTACATACATCAGGCACATACACTGACTCACTCACTTTCTCTGACTGTGTGTGTGTGTGTGAGAGAGAGAGAGTACACACACACACATACACACACAAAGCAGGCCTTAAAACAAAGACAGCATGGTGAATGTAGGAGATGATCGTTGAGTGACATCTACATAACAGTGCAGCACCGCAGGAAAATGACAGGGCTTCCTAGACCCCTGGGAGGGCTACTGTTAGCCCTCAGGCACGTATTATCAGTGTGTGTGCTGAGGAATTACACATTTAAATTTCTAACTGCCCTTGCTGTTGAGATTAACACCGCATAAATGACCAACATTAGCAGCTTGTAAAACTTTAACATCTACAAAAAAGGTGATATTAACTGCTTACAGCCAGTCTTACATTCTCTAAGAAGAGAGTCAACAGGGCACAATAATGTTCTATTTAATGCTGCAATATAACAATCTAACAATGTTAATTATTCTTCTTTATCTCTTGTTTTTTTTAATTAATAGTTTTGTCTTTGAAATGTCAAACGTTAACTTTCCACAACAAAGTTATAGTCAGCGTGTTTTTACCTTTTA
>OMLM01008796.1:24867-40991 GCA_900302695.1 Helostoma temminkii
CAGAGGATCCTCCTGTGCCTGGTTAGATCGATAGCAAATCAAAAGTCCTTCCATCCTTCATGTATCCTTTGTGTTTCCTACACCAGGACAACAGGATTTGGTGGAAAATGCAAACAATGCAGATTAAATATTGCACATTTACACAAGACTTAAATAAATGCAGCCCCATATTTACAGTTTGGTGCTGAGGCCTCTGACACACAAGACTGCAAAGTAGTCAGGCAAAGCATTGAACCAACTTTTGCCAGAATGCAGAGACCACCACCATCTGGTGCTGCTTTGGATTAGCAAATACATCATTCCATCCAATCCCAGCTGTCATTGAGCAAGAGGCGCAGTACACTTTGGTCAGACAACCATTCACATTCACACCTATGGCCATATTAGAGTCACTAGTTAACCTGACTGCGTCTCTTTGAACGGTAGGAGGAAGCTGGAGTACCCAGAGAGAACATGCAAACTCCTAGCTGACCGACCAGTGGGTTAAAATCCTTCTAACTGTGAGGCAAATGTGCCAGTCACTACACCACTGTGCTGCTCAAGCAAATACATGCAAGGTCGCGTTCCTGAAACATGACCTGTAACATCTTTTGCTCACCTTGCAGTCAATGCATCAGAATGACTGACAACACAATACAGAAAAAGATCACAGGCTGTCTTTAAACCTTAGCCAGAACTCCTTAGCCAGTGGTATCAACCCAGGTGCATGTTTTAAATTCCAAATTTTGCTAATAAACCTACTAAATAGACTTTTTAGTCTAAGATTCGGGATATAAAAAAAATTGTCTTAATCCTTAATTACACTACAAAATAAGATACTTTATTGATCCCCTTGTGGAAACTGTTGTTCGAGTAGATGACCTCACCAACAGGGTTTCGGTATCTTGCCTGGGCATGTACTTGGGAATCAAACCACTGACCGTAGGGGTACATATATGACTGCTCTGCACCTCCACCCCTCAAAAGCAAAATAATGGTTACTCTAGATTATATGTGTGTGTTGTTTCAACTTTTTACCAAATTTCCAAGAAAACTAATGCATATCCTAGTGGCTTAGCTTAGCAGTCATACTCTACATTTTCAGGTAGATGGAAGCTGGAACAAAATGCAAATAAGAGCAGTTTTGTTTTAAAGCAGAGCAGGGGGGTAGGACTAGGAGATAGAAAAACAGCAAGATGGCCTTGAGAATATGGATCGTTACTTCCAAACACCTTTGTTTGTCTCCAAGTGCCACAAGAGAGCTGTGTGTGTGTGTGTGTGTGTGTGTGTGTGTGTGTGGGTAGTGCGTGTGTGTGTGGGTAGGGGTGAGGGGTGGGGAGATGCTGGGCTGTGTGACAGAGTCTCTCTCTGCATTAATTGCTTAAATTGAAGCACTGCCACATCTCTGTGAGAGACGCTTTGATATGATAATGGCAGCTTTCTCAGCACAGGAGAGGCCTGCTTTATGTGTGTGTATGTGTGCGTTAGTGTGTACGTGTGTGGATGGTAATTTGGTGGCATGCACCTGCCAGCACGCCACTGTCTCCTGTCGCTATCAACACAGCCAGGGAGACAGGCAGAGTCAGACAAACAGACTTAGAGAGAGAGGGGGAGAGAGAGAGAGAGAGAGAGAGAGAGAGAGAGAGAGAGAGAGAGAGAGAGAGAGAGAGACGCATCGGCCATGTTGATCTGGTTTAGGGGAAGATGGTGACGATGAAGATGGCACTGAGGATGATGTGACTGATGTGGAAACTCCCTATGTTGTGCATGTTATTTATATAGTCTCTTTCCAAGAATTTATGTAATTAATGATCTAATGCAACATAAATACATCAGAAACTGCTCGTCACAGTGTTAGCTGAACTTGACTCAAAAGTTAAATATAATGTTTTGTTTCATCTATTTCATCTTCTTCCACTGACTGGTGAGTGGTATTCAGGACCCATCACAATTCCATGTCATGCTCAGAGAGTTAATAACTTTAATCACTGCAGCACATTATAAATATACTAAATTCAACTCAGGTCAAAACAGACCTGGTGTATCAGTTCCCAGCAGCTGCAATGATCAAAATTAATTTGGAGATCTAGAGAAGGTAACAGTTATAATAGCTCCATTAGTGAAAATTCTAATTCTCATTTTCTTGATTTCTTGACAAAAATCTGGACTAGTTAGACTAGTAAAACAGAAAATGGAGAAGGTAGGTAACGTGTTTAGGGGTAATTTGTTCAAACAGACTTTGGTTCAGTTACAGTATAAGGCAACAAGCCCTAACAGCCTAGTCTAACTTTCCAAGCCTGTGGAAACTCAGCCTAACAAGTTTATTGTGTCTCACTGAACACACCAACCATCCATCCATCCATTTTCTGAACCGCTTAGTCACAGGCTATTATACGGGCGAACCTTTAACCTAACCTTTAAAAATAATTCATGCTTAACTTTGTAAAATGGCTGCATGACTAAAAGAAATGTTGGTCAAACACTACTAAACAAGGTACTGTAAGTGTGACTCAAAACTATTTTTAAGATTAAGTCAGAGTTAGGTTAAGACATCAAAGTCAAATTTCTTCTACATCATTAATCTATGTGTCTATTCCAAAAAGCGTAAGAAGAAAATGTTCCAGATACTTACATGACTTATTTATTTAGTTATTGTACTAAAAAAACCGAGCCTAGTACTCAAAAATATTACTATGTGCTGTACAACCACCCAGAGTGTCAATGTGCTTATCATTGAGCATTTTGTGACTGTTCAAGGACTGTACTTGAATAATTTTCACTTTTCACTTCATTTAATTAACACCATAAAATAAGTTCATAAGCTTTTGATTAACAGTGATTTTAAAAGAAGCGACTTTTTTAAATGACTAACTTGTTGGAAAGTGAATACTTTTGTCATCTGTGTGAATTTAATCATGTGTTTTAATTGATTGCAAGCATCGATCGAATGATCTCAGTCTATTCTCTGTGTAAAGAATTCTGTCAACATTTTTTGTTCTAAAATATGATCTGCATACTGCATATGAGCCCTTTTTAAAGTGGTTGTTCTGCAGTTATGATGAACTTTCAGATTGCACAGATTTAGGTCTTTAGATTAAACTGTGAATGGTTTGCAAAATACCACACTAGTGTTCATTTTACACACCGCTGGCTTCCTAGTATTTTTAAAGTGACGTTTAACATGGCATCCAGCATGATCTCACTTCACATATCACTTATAAAACATTACTGACAAGAGTATTTCTATGCTTTTGGCAGTTTTGCACATTTACAACATTATTTAGACTCAAACTAAGATGTGTTAAGGGTCATACAGTTGGTTTCATGCTATAAAGGTTAAGCACCACATACATGGTTACATACATACATGGTTCTGCTATAGCTGGCCATCATCTCCTGATGTCTGTGCTTAGGCTGCTCCTTGTGGTGGTTCTTTGAGAGTCTCCATGCTTGTGCTATCGCACAAATGCTGATGTGGAGGTAACTATTAACATGTTGTACATGATGCACAACTTTGCATGATTCATGTCTAAATGATGTGTCTATCATCTAACGCACATGGAAGAGTCTCCCAGGAGAAACGCCGCTGCTTGCTAGTGTCAAAAAAATACTCTATTTCGCTTATAGTTACCTGTCCCCTTTTATACAGAATGCGAGCTGGGATCAGTGCACAACCCTGTTTTGAACAGGCAGTGTAAAAGGTGCTAAACTCAACATCAGGTAACTCTGACATTATTAACAATTAGTGACTCATGCATGGTCTTTTAGCATCTTTAATTTCCAGTCATTCCAGTTTACGTTGTCATCCACACTGTTATTGACTCGGACCAGCGTCTACTAGTTAAGGCAGATGGCTCGTTATGTGTCATGGTCGCTGGGGAACCAATCAACTGCAAGCTCTCTTGATGATGTCACAGGTCAGCAGGCCTGCCATTAAAACACCATGGAATTACTATGGTAACGCTGAATGCGCTGCCATGGTGGTCGGGGTAGCTGTGGGAGAAGGTTTACGGGAAGGAAAGTGTGTGTGTTATTCAATGGTGTCTGGGATGCCCAGTTGAGTCAGCCACTACCCAGAAGTCAGTGCAGCTTCAAGAGGATAAAGGAAGCACTGTGTCCTAAGGTCTGACACATACTCATCTACACACATGTGAGCGGATGGCCTGACCACACACACACACACACACACGCACACACACACAGTCCTTTTGGTTGCTCGCTAAGCCAGCTGACCTTTACATGGGCCACCCACAACTGACCCGTCATCCACCATGTGACAAGATGGGAGGCCAAAACTACTGCTCCCATGTTACGCACACACACACAGATCTCATTAACAAAATATATGTATACTGCAGAGGCACCTTTCTTTTCTGTGTTATGACTAGGATACATGGATAATGACTAGAATTGCAATTGCTACTTTCACAGCTCAGTACTGTGAGAAATTTAAGATTACTGTTGAAATATTTTACCCTCAATGTGGACAACAAACTTTGAACGGAGACTTTGTGAATACACAATTAAGAGAAGAAATTGATTATACAGAAGATGCATGCAGCAGTGATTTGCTTAAATTAGATTTTTAAGGCATTTGCTGGGCATGATTTGTGCAGGTATTTGGGCAGTGTGAGTTATGAAGGTCACAATTTTCCCGCTCCACTTCGTCTAAATGATAGGTGAAAGAGGAGGAGAGGAAAGGAAAAGAAGGTACCTTTGGGATCTGCCAAACTGTTCTTGAGCTCTAGCACATTTATAGTTGTCAGCAATCTGTGGAGCAGACAGGGAGTGCGTCAGAAAAATCTGTGTTTTCTACAAACACTAGTGCTGACTTGAACTGTCACACACTATTAATAGATGTTGAGTTGTGTCAGAGTGAGTTGCTCTTATACTGTATGTGCGCTGTGTCTTTAGTGTATGTGTGGGTGTGAGTGTGCATGTTTCATTCCCCTGCTGCCAAAGGCCCCATTCCCATCCCTTGATCTGGAACAATGTGCTTCAGTCAAAAAGAGAGACAGAGCTGCCTTAGAATCAGAGCCCCAAACACACACAAATTACCCTGCTAGTTTCAAACCACAAAAAAAACAGTTTAGCTGCACTTCTGCTTTCAAACATCAATAAATATGAATATATGATTCTAGTTTATCATAAAGTGGATGTAGCAGATTACAAACACACATTTTCCCAAACCCAGCCCCATGAATAATAATTGTCCCACTATGCCAGAGGTCACATCAACGCTCCACTCCCCACAGCTTTCCCAACCGACCCCCTCATTAGTGAAATGTTTGTCCCAGTTGGGAAGGTGGGATGGGTGAGAAACAGCGAAGGAATACAGGGAGGGAGGAGATGAGGCAAATATGGAACAAAGAAAGTTCAGATGTCTCAGAGACTCCAATGACTAATTGCAGTCATCTTGCCAAATTTGGCACTTAAAGCTTTTTTACAAAAGGTTTCAGACTTTTCAGTAGTGAAAGAAATTTTAATGAAAACGCGAGTCCCTTCCAAGTGAAAACTACCACTGCAGTTAACAAGTTGTACTTCTGTGGAAGACCATGTTTGCGCTCACTCATATTCATCACCGCACACACAAACAAACTGACAGTCAGCAGTTTGCACTGTGTCAACAGAATTGGTAGCGCTGGCAAAAAACGTTTACACGAGAATGAAAGCACACATTCGAAATGTTTGTATGAATGTGCCGGACATTTACATTTGCAGTCAGAATTTAATGAAAGTGTTATCTGCAGGCGGTTATTTTGAAAAGGAACAGTAGTAGTTCAGATGTTTATTGGTTAAAAAATGTAGGTCAGTACGTTGTACTGTTCTTAGAGAGAAGAAGACAGACAGGACAGGAAGGGAAAGGGAAGATATGCACAAAAAACATGAAACAATAAGAGTATTTAATTATTGTTAATTTGTTTAGTAACAGAAAAATAATTTTGCAGTACACTAGTCATTCACTCATAAAAATGCAATGCAGCTCCATGCATAAATACACAACCTGTCTTTGTTGTCAGTGATGGTAAACTGATTATCTTTGGTTTAAAAAGTTTGGTCAGACCAAACAAGCCATCTGAACACATCTGCTTGGGCTTAAACTATACATTTTAAATAATGTTCAAACTATGAATGCATGAATCTGCAGTTTCAATGTTAATGAAAATATACATTTGTAGTAGTAGCCCTTAATTCCAGGTGCCGTAAATAATGAAGATACAAGATGACTGCTTTGTCTCTGGATGGACAGATATACACACACACATGCACATAACCTCTGTCAGAGGCTCCTGCTTCCACTGGATGAAAGAAAGCAACTGTTCTCTCTGGCACTCAGCCCTCTTCAGGCCTCTGCTGACTGGCAGATTGGAAGTAACAAATTGCTGTGTCCTCAGAATGATAATTAGCAAAGCCATGAAGGCGGTTTTGTTTAAAAGAGCGTGTTGAAGCCAAACTTTCTGGTCTATCTGGTCACCTCGCTGACTTCTAATACCCCAAAACTTTACAAACAAGACAGAATTCAAACTTGAAGTTTTGTTGCCGTTTCAAAAAGAGTTTTCTTCCTCATCATTGTCACAGAGCCTTCTACAGTATAAGTCACATCAGGAGCTATATCTGAGTTACATGGCAAAGGTCCAGGATTGTTTTAATGCCAGACAAACCTTCAATTGATGTGCCTGAAGGAAATCTTTGTGGCACACATGCATATTATCTTAGGTGAGATGAAAACAGAACTTGGTGGCCTTTTAATAATCAAGTCTCCACAGTGAGGAGAGAGTCTCCTCCTCTCACTCACGGCACAGCTCCAGCATCTCCATCAACAAGTCAATAGAGGCTCTGGCTCACCGAGACATTAGCCTGGAAGCTATGGAGGTGAGCAGGGCTTATTATAAGCCTCTTAGTGATTCTGCAGGAGGTGAAGAAATGGTCTCTGTTAGGGGAATCAATCCCCGGGTAATTACCTAGCCACACTGCCGGGTGCTGAGGAGGACTAGGACTGGGCTGAGGCTGCGAAGGCTAGTGAGCTCCCATTCAATAAGAGCCTTTTAGGAGAGCCCATTGTCTCAGACTTACGGGAGGGGAGCAGACTGATAATGATAATGATGATGACAATGATGATGATGGTGATGGTGATGATAAATACACAGCCAGTAATCAAGTGGTGTTTGACGGACACAAGTGCACAGCAGGGCTCATCAGAGTTTAGTTGCACATGGGCAGACAATCAATAATCCATCCATCTTCAAGACTTGCTTACCCTGTTTAGGGTCACTATCCCAGAATGCACTGCAAACGATGCAAAGAAACACCATGGACAGAACTCCAGACAAACACAGTGAGAACACAGGTAACACATCCGTGCAGCCCATTAGCTCAACCTCAGACTTCAGGGAAATGCAGTAGTGCCTCAGAACATAGCTTTTGTTATCCCTTCAAAACAAGAGTTTTTTATACAACACTTAGTGTGTGTCTTTGTGTTTAGCATTACCATTTGTAAATAGTGCAGCTCAAAAAAAAATATGCCTTTTAGCTGTTTCATCATATGCTGACCTAGTACTTAGCGCTATCTTAACGCTAACGTTACCCATGTAGCAGAAGAACCAAATTACAAAACACTAAATGTTTAACATAAACATTAAAATAATGATAATCTAATATGAATGTCTGGCAACAATTAACAGTGTGTTAGAAGAAACTTCTGACCTTTACTGACTGAAAACTCTAAGCTAACGCTACTAGTTAGTTAAAATAGTCAAGCTAACGTCAGCTAATTAAGCTGGTTTTTATAACGTCATGTCATTGACATTACCATTGTTAGAGTTGTCTCAGAAATACTTACAAAGCAAGAGAATTATGGTACACACACTACTTGTCCAGTTACATTAAGTCACCAATGTCCAAGCTCCCAGATTAACAGGCTGTGATCAAGAATAATTCATGAATAAATAGATAATTGTTGGTAGTATGGCTCTACTTAAATTACGCAAATGCGTCTTGGTAAGGAAAAAAATGCATTATGTCTTGTATTAAGAACAAATGTAGACTGAATTCAAAATTAGACATATTCACTTAAAAGTATAAACTTTCATTTTGTATTGTTAATACCTTAGATTTAATTGAGCCACATTTACTGCCTCTCAGGTTTATTTTTTCTGAGTAGATTCATGCACTAATCTTAGTATTGTATATATATATATATACCCAGGTATCCACGTCAACAACACTTTGTACTCGATTTCTTCCTTTTTAGATGAGGAACGTGTCAAAAAGTTTGGACTGTGCCCCCAAGAGGGGGAGCTATAAAACAGAAGCCTACAAATACAGGTATATGCAGATTAAAAGATATTGGGCTATCGGAACAGTAATTTAATCTCATTAAGTAAAACCAGCAGCAAAAGCCTGCACATGAACAGAAGAAAAAAATATTTTTGTAAATAAGAAATAAAAGAGTTTACTTGGATGCATTTGGCATCTTCTTATTGGTATATCGATCCCATTTTATCTTGTGTTTTTCTCGCTTAAACAACAAACACGTGATTATTAGAGTAATTATTCGACAAAGAAGACGTCATATTGGTTAGGAGACAGATAAGAAGAAAGTTAGACAAGTAGACAGAAGAACAGAAAGACGAGCACAAAGCTGAAGCCTTGCTACTCTGACACCTGGAAAGCTATTTGCAAGAACTCGCACAGAAAAGAGACATGAAAAAAAAATGCTAAGAGAGAAACTAGATAAAGTAAAAGCACTCTTTCATATGAAATCAAGAGTTTAGGGGGCAGAGTTCAGCCATAAGTGGCGCTGCTACAACACAGTGCAGAGAAAAATTAATTTCACATTCTTTAATTTTCAGAATAAAATGGCTAGCCATTTCAGGTCGAATAATTGTTTGAACCAATGATTTTATCATTAATCCAACAGCAGCCCCCGAGAGCTGGGGGTCACACCGGAGGTTGATTAGGTACGAGGCTGCACAAAGAGCCCTCCAGTCGATGCCATTGAAAAGAACCAAGTCATTTAGATTGTGAATTGGTCCCGGGGCTGCGAGGCTCGCTCCATTACAGGCCATTTTCAATTTCAGCCTCACAATAAACATCAAGCCATGCCAAGGAAATTACAGCATCTTGGAGATGTAGCCGAACAGATAGGTGGGGTACGAACAGGATGACACGAATGGAGGGAGAGGAGGGGAAGGTAATGGTGAGGGGTGGAGGGAGAGAGAAAAAACAGAGATGTTCCAAAGTGGGAAACTGGAAGACTGAAACAAGAAGAAATCCCAACTCTTTCTTCAGATAGGTGTATGCTTGTACTGTTGTTTTCTAATTACGCTGAGGAAAGTTTATGTGGTCCCAAGGCAGAGCAAGAGCATTTATGCCTCATGACTTTCTTACGCCTGCATTAAATTTTTGTTGAGTGTTGAGTTGTCTATTAAATGTAAACTAATAAAGTATGGACGTGCACAAAAAGACTTGATCAATAACTATTTAATTTTAACTATCACAGGTCTTAGTCTTAATCTAGGTACAAGTCCTATTGGACATCAAAGAGCAAAATGTGACAAGGAGAGGACAAAGAAATGCATTTATCATGCCAATCGAGGCTTTAGTATCATCCCACCACCATAATTTGTTTTAATTTTACACTTTTGAATTGCCCAGAGACAACAAAGAAATTATTATTTGCCCATCTTATAGTGTCAGACATTGGTTCACACATAAACTCAAGGCAGGCACATGTCGCTCTTCAACACCTTTTCAGTATGGTGAATAATACCAGAAAAGATGGTTGTTTATACCCTACATGTACTTCTATAGCCTGTTCTGAACAAGTTTAATTACATTAGTTTAATTTGAGCTCATGGCTCAAATCAATAGACACAATTCCACTGTTTTTTTTGTAACAATGCTCGTTCACTCGTGCTGTAAATAAATCCATGAGACTGAAATTACTGGCAAAATGCATCATTTCAAGTAATTGCTTTGCATTATCAAAAGAAAAAAATGCCCTGTCAACAAGGTTGGTTTCTTTTGCCTTCTAAATTTCTTTCCATACAAAAAGGAAGGTTATAAACGTAGCAGTGGTTCTACGAAGAAGCCACCTTTCTCACTCAATTATGTCCCCTTTATCTACCCATAATCAGACAGATAATTATTTACTATAAGCTAACCCAAATGACCTTCTATTATCATTTAGCCTTAAAGTTGTCCACACAAAATAACTTTAACTTAAACAAACAAAATCCAACATACCTGCATGTGTAGTTGCAATTAAGTTTCAACTTGTTATGTATGATTCAGTGGGCACTGCTAAACACAGCAAGTACTGCTTGCTGCATGCCAGGCCACCAGCTGCTTTGATGGGGGATTTAGTTTTTTCAATGATGAAAGTAGAATTCAACAAAACAACAAGGTGATTCTTTTGCTTCTTTTGTCACTGGTGTGCCAAGTCCCAAGCACTGTGAAATGCATAAATTTATTTGGTATGACACTAGGTGCAAGATGGATCAGTACTTAGACCAGTTTGAAGTGTTTTCATTGATGTAAGTTTGCTTCAAAATGAAACATAAAAACTGGAAATGCCACAAAAGTCCAGATATACCAAATATCTGTTTATGCTTGGCTGAGGTGGAGAAGTTTGTGTATTAATAAAACAAGCAAAAAGAAATTGCAATGGAAACAAAGAACCATCAGGTTGTGTGACTTTATATTAATATTTGAAATATGCCTAAGTACCATATACCTTCACATCATCACACTGTTTTTACTGCCACTTTCTTAAGCCCCTTCCAAACATGCACTGGACTCCGAAATTTCTCCAGAATTAACACAGATGAGTTGCATGTGTGAGCGCAAACACTGGCGTTAACCCACGCGGACATCACACAGACTTTCTCCCGCCAGCCCCCTAGTACAAAGTCTGTGTAATGTCCGTGTGAGTCTGGGTGTAAACACAGCCGGGAGTTCTCATGGTATTCACAGTGAGAGTGTGGCCGTTCAATGTTAGTAGATCTACTCAGCACAACATCATTAAATAAAGTAGATATTTATCAGCTTTCTCCTGCTGAAGTTATAAAAATTTTTGCATCGCTTCTAATCATGTGATTGGCTCTGCTTTGATGTCGTATACAAAAAAATCAGCTGATTTCCACTGCGAACTTTTAGTACCGCACCGTTCCTCCTGCACTGTCTGAAAAGGACTATTTCTCCTGATGTGTGAACACATCAACATTTCCAACGTCCAGGTGAGTACTGTGAAAGTGCAACTCTAAGTAAAGTCCGGACCTGATCGTCAGGAGATAGTCCGGGGTGCATGTGTGAAAAGGACTTTAGTTACCTCACCTCTCCTGCAATGATTTAACGGTTTAATAAGAGATAGCACCACAAACTATCAACTCCTAAAATGGATCATTTTCTGGAAAATCTGTTAAAATGTTTACTACATTTGGATGGAAGCCATGTGCCCCCCACCACTCCAAACAATGATGGGGCAGGTGCCCATCCCACTCAAGGTCTGGTGCTCTTGCGAGTGATCCTTGAATGGTTAAAAACTAACAAGCTTGTCACAAAAAATGGGAGGCCAGGTGAGGTTGTCTACAACTGCCTAGGAGACCACAGAGTCAGCTAAACATCCCTCATAAATGACCTCTTCAAGAAGAAAGGAGCTGAATACCTTCAAGACAGATTAATGAGTGGTCGACAGTTTCAACTGAAGCTTTTCTATCTCTCAGCATGAACCACTTGTCAGAGTAATACACCAGGTACGCCTTCACTAGCCTAACAATTGAGTAATTAAACTGCTGGCAACTAAATACAAACAGCAGACAACTGCTTTCACTGCAGTGGTTTCCACAGAAGCCCCAGGACTGTTCAGAAGGCAATCGGTTGGTTTGTCTCAAAGCAATTACCCACATTACCCAACTCCCATAGGTCAGTCCTATGGAATATGGAAGATAATCTCAATATGACAGAAAATCATATTGTGTTGGTTTGTGTTTGTAAGGGCCAGGGGAGAATCTGGACAAATATTTAAAGTCTTTCTTTGCATGTGGTGATTGTGTATTTGCAGAGCCACAATCCTAACATTTCATCATGTGTTTTTGTAGCAATGCAAACCATATTTTAGTCAATTTAATGTTCTCAGTTACTAGAGGCCTTTAGTTATTTTACAGGCAGGGGCGACTGTTGTTGCTATGGCCTACTAACTCACCATATAGTGAAACTAGAAGCAGGCCCAAGCAAGAGTTCTCATTTCAAATCAGCATAGAGGCCCACTGCAGCCACACGCCAGACAAAGCCCAGTGCAACCTAGGCCTATCTACCTTCAATTAGCTTCGCTGTTATACTGCTGAACTCTTTATCAAAACAGACACGACAAAGTACACACATCCTCTGGAAATTATGTTAAACACATATTTTAGACAAACACTAAACTCTCAACCTCGTCTCATGACTTTAAAGCAAATATAAATTCTGGACAGTGTTGAGAGAATCGGGTACCAATATTAAGTTGAGTTGTTCTGTCACATTTGAAGACTGTCTGAGTCAATGTGTTCTCACGTGGGATGAAACTCTGCTTGATTGTAGTAAGAGGTAGGGGAGCCTGTGAAGAACATGCTTGAGGATTAACATGACACACAGGAGATCTCACTCCAACATTAACCAAACTTTGTTTTAGGGAGCTTACAAGATACTTAACATCCAGGGTCTGATGTCTACATAGATCCAGTTCATGTTTGAAAGCTGCAATGCTGCTGTACAAAGGCACCAACACATTTCAGCTAAAGTTAGCTGGAGTGGCAAGGAGCCCAGCTGTTGAAATAGTCTTGTATTTCTTTTAGTTCTCAGAAGGCCATCTAAAATTAAATACAAGGACTTTAAACAGAAACAATTTTATCACTGATCAAAAGATGACTGAATGAAATGAAATTATGATTTATTTGACCAATTAGGATAGACAATATACTGAAACATAACCCCTGTATCATGATATGTATTTTGTCAGCAGATACTTGCCTATACACAGCCACGCTATGCAGACCTTTGGCTTGTTACCAGTATGCCTGGGTTATTATTGTAGTTCACTGACATCCCTGTGCGTCATATTACATGCTACATGAAAAGATACTTTTAGTATCTGTATGTGATACCAATGGCAGGCTCAAAACATCTTGTTGAAAATAATTTAGGTCAGGACAAATAATATTGCCAACAACTCTGATGTATTTACTACATCTACGGTGACAACATACTAATTAACTATCATTTGAATGGTAACTGATTGGACCTTAAACATAATTACTGACATTACTCAATAGTATGTTACAATATGAATGTGATGTGAAAATAAAAGGAATAATTCACATAGTTCCATTCAAATACATAAATATCTGAAAGAGTAACAACTAAATAAAAACCGAGGCAATAAGAAAACCTCTTCCCTGTGTTGGTATTAAGAACATTAAGCACCAGCATTTTTTCTCCATTTGTGGCAGAAAATCAATGGTCGAGGCCTGCGAGGACAGCCGGAGGCTAATTTTACCCTGCATTTTCTCTGGCGGCTAATCCCGTGGCCAGGAGCTAAACCAAGGAGAGCAAGACGAGGAAAAGGAGCAGAGAAGAAAAGGAAGAGAGATCTCCCTCACTAAATGAATATTATCAGCATGAAAACAAAGTGACTACCTGAACAAAGTCTATTTTACAGAACCACTTCAATAGATTTCACCCCCTCTCTCTCTCCGTGGAGTGACTGGGGGTATAAATCTACGTACACTCACCAAATGCCACCCATCACCTACCCCCAACCACCCAAAAGCCTCACTCTACATATGAAGGGCAAATACATGTATTCACCTAGGTGCACATACATGCAGGCAACTGTAATAAGATACAACTTGACAAAACTAAAGAGACCTTCTGATGTATTTCCAGTGAAGTTGTCTTTGTTTAAATACTGTACTGGCAGATACTGTACTGTTTAATACAACCAAAGTAAAGCCCACCTGTAGAAAAGCCCTATTAACTATTAGACTGCTTTATTTTGTAGTAGGCACCTTGTTATGCAAAGTTTACAATTTAACCATGGCATTTGGAAAAAACTGAACTAATGAGGTAGTGGATGCACAAAAATACATTAGGCTGTAGTAAGTCAGGTTAGTCTACAACAGTAGGCTAATTAGATGACCTGTGTAGGCTAATAAATGAATGTGTGATGAAGCTTTAAAATAGCATTGTACTAATTGAGCAGCTCAGACTTGGATATCCAAGGCTGAAATTATTCTATATTTACCTTGAATAGGAAGAAGTCTTTCTAAAAATAGTTAGCTGTGGATTGTCAGATTGTAGTGAAACTAGTCCCAAATGACCAAGGGAACTGCAATATGAGTATGTAAGAGTGGGTGGCAGCAAAACAACAAAGTCTATTCTAAAACAGCTAAAATAAAACTATAAGAAATCAAAAGAACTGTTTATTAAAAACACTGATAAAAAATGTTAGTGAAAATTTAAAATGTGTGTAAAAACAAACTCATCAAAACATTTTGCAGTACTGCGCCCTCTCAGAAACTGAAGCATGTGTGCTCCTGTGAGCTTGCATGGTTGTGTGTTTGCGGTACAGACACACACACACACAAACAGAGGAGGGGTGCTCTTTTAGTCATTAAGGAAATGAACTGAGGGGTGAAATCTACTGAGAGAGATAGATTTCTACAGAGTCATGGTACATGCTTTATCACAGCAGGAGCAACACACACACACACACACACACCAAATCTTTCTGCTCTGCTACTGATCCACTCTGCACTGTTGCATGGGAACAACACAGTCAACTGGGAGTGTGTGATAGGGTGTGTATATACATGAGTATGTTGATAAACAGGAGACAGAGGCAGATAATGACTACACACAAACACACACTAAGCAGCTTCTGTGGGTCAAAAATGAAAATTTAAAAAATAAACTGCCAAAAATGAGCTTAGAAGATCTTGAAGTTTCTGCAGCGTTCATCAAATTAAATCTTTAGAATGATGCCTGTCTCACCATCATATTTATTAATCATTCGAATAAATAATCTGTATAAAAAAAAGAAAATAGATGGATAAATTGATGTATGAATTAATCAAGCAGAGGTGGGTAAGTTACTCAAGAAGAGTAATATAAACTAATATTTTTAAGGAGTAATAAAGTTTAGAAGATATTATTACACAGTCCACACCATGAATAAATCTCTTCTATCTCAACTGATCACAGATGTGTCTTTGTCTGATCATGGAATCTATCCAGATGTCAGCTGTCAACTGCGTCTCCTAAAAATGATATTTATGTGCAACTGAACTTCGACTCTAAATACATTTTTGTAGTGAACATACTGTAGCATTTACTGCAACCGGATTACAGTTTATTTTATTAGTATGGACAATACTTGTTTATTCACATATAGTATACAACGTTACTAAATGTTTTTCATGACTGTTACTTTCACAGCACTTTGTTAAGGTTGGGGAAAGACTGTCTGATTTAGAAAGTCACTTCATTTTTTAAAAATCTTTTCACATCCTTAACTAAAGTAACTGGTAGAAATGATATTTACACCACCATGATGCAGTGATGAAGTATAATATGTAATATACTTCATCACTGCATTTCTCCAGGTAAAATTTATGAGATATTTTATTACCTTAGCGTAGTACTACTGTAGTATCTTGCCTATTTTAGATTAAGTCTAAGTTAATGGCGCCATACTTACACAAGACATCAGAATGAGTAAATGAATTTACAATTTGAGAGCAGGTAGTGGTTAGCCTACAGCCTGTTAAAGCTGAAAGAGTGGACTATAAAAATAGTTACTGTACTGCACGTCTATGGCGACCACCCAGATGGGCTGAACTAAAAGGCTCAGCCAGTCTCACAGCAGACGTCCTCAATTCTGGGCATCTAAAACCCTGAAACCTCCTTGACTGCTTCGTACACACACACACACACACACACACACACACACACACACACACACACACACACAGTTATAATCGGCATAAATCAACCTTATTGGTGCCTTTTGTTTGGTGTTTATTCCCAACATAATTGGTGCTGTTTCCCAACCCCTATATAACCGGAAGGTGCGTGGAGGCCCAGTGGAAGTCGGTGATCGTGTG
>OMLM01008796.1:54451-67449 GCA_900302695.1 Helostoma temminkii
ACTGAACACATGTTCTGTGAGTCTGACTTTTCTCTGAAGTTTTGAAACATATTTCTACTAAAACATCCTAATTTACTGTAAAAGTATTTGTAAACAACCTGTGCAATGAAAAACATAAAAATCTGTGTTGCAACTATAATGCTTATCAGGTATGTTGATGATTTCTCGATCAATCAATTGATAAAATGTCAGTAAACTATGAAAAACATCCGTCCCAAAACCTGCTCTCGTGTCTTCTGATGTCTTATTTTGTCCAATAAATCTTTCAAACCCCAAAGATGTTATGTTTACTGTGACAGAATACTGTGGAAATCTGTCAGTACTGACATTTAAGAAGCTGAAATAACAGGGTGTTAAGAGATTGATCTCAAAAGGATATATCAAAAAAGTTCAAACTAATCCATTAAACCACCAATCATGGTTTACTTAAAGTGATATTACAAATATTATATTTTGATTTTTATGCCAAATACAAGATTAAATAAAATGTTTACATCAAAATGATGATGGGAAACATGTTTTGTTTTAGTTTGTGGCTCACTGAACTGGAAGGTCAGTAGGTCAACACAGGTTTGAGTGTGTTACAGTGATATGAAATTATCACTGTCAGGTCTGCTAGTGTCACTGTTACCACCCAAACACAAAGCAACAGCTAAATGCTTGCTAAAGGGATTAGCCGTGCATTTAGCTTCTTTCAGATACACACTCACACATATTCTCCCACGTGCAGATGCACACAGTTTCCTGGCAGAGTTTCAGAGCTTCGTCCATGTGTCACACAGATTTAGTGATTAATCAAACAGAAAAGCGACAGAGGGAGAGAAGAAGAAGAAAGGAGCGAGGAAGCAGAGCCAAGTGTGAGGCCCCCGGCAGTCTGAGGGGCCTCAGGAGGACCTCAACATCGGCGCTCTGGGGCCCTCAAGGAGATGCTGGATCATACACTCGACAAATATTGAGATTGGAGCTCCAGCAAAGCAAAGACGGAGCAGTGTGTGTGGTGTGTGTGTGTGTGTGTGTGTGTGTGTGTGTGTGTAAGCCCCTGAAGCAGATGGTCGGGGATGTTCGTTTAAGACAGACGATTGATTTTAGGAAACAGATATCCAGCCTCGTTAAGCAGAAAGCACCTCTGGGACCTGGTGCGGGAGGGGTGGACGGAGAGAGAGTGCGCTTGTCTAACCTCTGCCACTGCCAACTGTGGAGAGATGGCGGGAGAGGGAAAATGAGGAAAGAATAAGCACATGAGAGAGGAGAGGAAAACTGCTCCCATTCAACTTCATTACAGCTATCAAAGAGAGAGGGAGGAGAAAAGAGGAGAAGAGAGAGCGGGAAAAGAGGAAAGGATAATGGGGTTAATGCCGGCCGACAAGCAGCAGTAGTGTTGGGGGTTAATAACACACACACACACAGACGCCTGCTCTCTCTGGGGAGGGAAATAGGTGGGAAGCCTGTATTTGATCTGCGAGTAATACATTAAATGTGTATGTGAGTACACACTTATGGTCTATGACAGAGAGTGTGACAACTGTGTGTGCGTGCTTGTTTATAAGCCTGGTTTGAGGCTGAGCTTGATGTTTTCTTACGTAAGTGAATCACCAAGCAGATGGAAATCAGAAATCATTTAATACACTTCCCCCTATATGTCATTCAGACTAATCCAATTATCTAACGTTGACATAACGTCATTATGAAATGACTCCTGTTGTCAGTTCAACACCAGGAATAACAGACACTGTCACATTTTAAAGGATAAAACTGACATTTTAAATTTGTTTTGTTGACAAAATAAAAAAAAAATTTAAAAACACAACTACAAAATATATAATTTCCTGAAGCAGCTGTTGTTTTAGTTTAGGTGAATGTTAATCAAACAGGAAGAAAGTGCATTTGTCTGGGACTATTTAAGGCAACATTTTTTTATTAACATATTTATGGCAACAGGATGAAGATATATCTATTTTCAAAATAAACAACAGTATCATGTCCATGGTAGTGAAAAAACATGTCACTCAGGTTGTGATCTCTATGTCTCAGAGGAATAAGCTATACCACTTTTTAACAGGGTCAGTTAATCATTTATTGATTTTAAATGACTTTCTTTAACAATAACACAAAATAATTAAAATATTTTAATTGTACAGACTATGTAAAAAAGTCAATCAGAAAAGACAGATGTGACACAGCTCATTATCTGAGGCATCTTTACTGTTTACTTTTCATGTATTTCATTAAGATTGTACCACAGTAAGTAAATTGCCTAAATGAGGCAGGTGGCAGATAAAGATGAAGATAATATAACAAAAAAGATAATACAACAAAAACACTGAACATTGTAAAGAATATTAAAGCCCGAATATCAGTGGGATGAAAATGTATTTCTGAAACATGTTTCTTTATCTCCACAGTGAGAGAGCTCCTACATGTATATTAATTTCAGTATTCATGCTTCACAGCCGAGGCCATGCCTTAACATTTAGGCTGAGCGGTGATGTTAGCAGGATAGCAGAGGACATGCTTATCCACATTCTGCTCTAAAGGTCTCCCTGCTCTCATCTGGTGTCACACATTATTCCAGATTTTCTTCTTGGTACTAATCTTAGGTGACATTGCTATGGAGGTGCGCAGCAAAGAGAAGACTGGTGCATTTCTTTTTCCACCATGCATGCAAAGGTGCTACCTGTTGGTGTAAAATCAAGCCTCTCTCCCTCCCTGCATCCCTTTAATTGGCTAAAATTATAGCCTTTCATCAATACTGCTTTAAAAATACTTGGCATCGCTGCTATTTCTCTCTGTCTCTATTTTTCTCACTACCCCACCTCCCCCCTTTTTCCCTTTTTTCCTTTATTCAATCAAATCATGGTCAGTGTGGATCTCCACTGAGGCCACACTGGAGCCAGGTCTTTGTGTTTCAGCATTAAGAAATTAGGATGGAGACTTCACCACAGAGAGGCAGAGACGAGAGGCCTCATTAGCCCACAGATCACAAAGAGGAAGATTATCAGTCTGCATACAACAGTTAGAGATTTAAATGACATTAAAAGACATTAAATGGAACGGCTGTCGTTTTGATATGATACCTCAGTCTGAGGCAAACGACTAAATGCAGCGAGAGGCTTTCACCTTTTAAATATCACAGTGCTGCTATGTGATACCAACATCACAGAGGTAAATTACAACCATACAGAAGCCGTTTGTTGCCGACAGAATTTTCAGTGTTAGTGTTGCTATATAATCAGATAAATAAAATCGTGTTAAAACAGCACAGGGTAAAGGTAAATTATTAGTTTTTGAAGAATTTGATGTGAAATTTCACATAAACGTTACATTTTCTTTTGACAAAATAGTTTGATCAAACAGGGCATTTTTATAATTATTACAGGCGCTTGGCCTTTAAAAATAACAGAAAATCTGTCCGAGTATAAGAGATGAAATAAAATAGCTAAAGAGATGTTTGCCTGTTTGTTTTATTCTTTGTGCGTTCCCTTGCATTCTTTCTACTTATGCACTAAACACAAATTCACATCTGCACTGAAAGGCGGCGCAGCACTCTTTGCCATCCACATGTAATCTCTAATGAATACATTCCTCTCTCTTTCTTTCTGTCTCTTCCTGTTTTAGGCCACAATCATTTGTCACTTCAGGAGCCCCTTTTTTATACATTTGATGTAGAGAAACGCTCCATTATCCAACCTGACTATCTTTTCTCCTTTCTGGAGTGTCTGCACGAAACAGAGCAGCAGGGATTCACACACACAAAAACACATTACAGTCGACGGACACGCACATATCTTCAGCTGAGAGCGAGAGCGACAGATTTAAGTATGGCTGCTCCGATGCGCTTTTTCACATCGGCCAAATTATAATATTTTTTTACGTGAGCAGTGAGGTGCTGATGTTGATTTATTGTACAAGCCAATAAAAACCTGTGTTAATCCCCCATAAAACAGTGCATTGTGGGACAAACGAGGGGTGGTATAATGGAGGGTGATTAATCACGTTAGAGAGACATGGTGTGGTGTAGTGACACTGCTTCTCTCTCCCTTTCTCACAGGTTATAATCCTGAGTCATAACTGTCAACAATATAGTGGATCCCACTGAGTTACAGGACTCACTGGCTTCAAAGGTCCACCACATAACATATAAATATTTAAATAATATTTAAATAAGTTAGATGCAACACTCTAATTTTCTGTGTTGTAATCAATTAAAAGGGAAAATAACTTGTTCCCGTAATAAATGTTTTAATATCAGAGATACCTTCTTATGCTTCATTATGAAATTAATCTGTCAAATGTGTGTGTTTTCTGCCCTGAAATTGTCTTTGAACCTAAATATCTGGGAAGCAGATTTTCTGTCACCACAAATAACATCTAATAAAAAGCAAATCCATTTCAATGTATTTTTTTTCTTTTTGGTATGTAAAATAAAAACCATAAATCAAGCTTTAAATTAAATTTTTGTCATTCACATTCACAGTATGAAAAATGCTCGGGAATTGCAATTTAAACACTACTTGTGTTGTTGCTTATTATTGCGGTTCTTATCCCAGCTTGGCTCATGGCTCATGGCTAGCATCTCACCGCAGCACGGCACAGCAGAGCTGAGAGGACGACTGAAGCCTAGTGCTGTGATGCCATCTATTGGAGCCTGGGCTGCCTCTAAAACAGGACAAGACAGAGGGAAGAGCCTCTTCAGAGCAAAAAGCACAGAGCTGCAGAGACTCGGCAAATAGCAGCTGCAAAGCTCCGTACTGTTCAAAAGAAAGGGGATTTATGGACGTACAAAGGGTAAACTTTAACCATATAAATAAGCGGTAAGTAATTAAAACTCATTGTATATATTGACAGATACTGAATTAGAATAGGGATAAATAACCTCTACAACTAAATGAATCAACTGGGAACAAGACTGAAAAAATGTGATTTGTATTATTTGAATTGTATATGTATGTTCAGTAAATAAATCTCTGCGTGTTGTTGTATGAGTATTGATGGTCATGATAGAAGCTAAGAAACTGAAGTGAATGAATAAAGTCTAAATTGAAACAGATGACTAAATCAATGATTAAGGCAACTATATTTCAACATGCAAACACAGAAACGTCTACGTCAGATTTTTACCTAAAATTGACATGTAATAAAAATTTGAAATGAAATATTAAAAATGAATTACACATAGCCTTTGGCAGCAGCTGGATGCAGGTGTGTGAAGCCCTGCACTGATCTACAAACTGGGTCACAGATTTTAAATACACGGCACACGTATCTATACGGTGCTAATCTGTCAGATACACACAAAGCCGTGACTCTTTTCGTCTCTTTCAAGTAAGTACCATAAAAACATACATATCGAAATGAAAACACACTAGAATTTGATCACTCAACATTTCACATGTCGTCAGTATACTGACATACTAATGATCATTTGTGCTACTTACCCTGATCAGGAATGTATGGAAAAGGGAATGTACTGCACATAAATGAAAAGATTTATGTCAATAGAAATTGGAAAAAGTCACTGAAAACTGAGTCCCTGAGAAACACACACCACTCAGTGCTTAGAGAAAGATTACGCCACGTCAGATCTGTCTAATAAACATTAGGAAAATAAATAAGTGAAACATGCAATGAAACACTGCAAGAAGGAATCCTAGCACGAACTGGTGGATACCGGACTACTGCTGATCTGGGCTGGTGTATATAAGCTTGTCTATTTTTAGGCAATGTGTAGTGTTCATAATACAAACAGTTTGTACTGGTTTGCTTTCCTCTGCACATACTGTACAAATGTACAGTGCACAGTTTGTGTATTTTTTTGTAAATTTCCAGAGTGTGCAGCTTTATTACCGACCTCTCTGTACACAGGATCTGGTCTTTGCTTTAAGATCTCTCTGTTGCAGGACTGTGAGTAAGTTCCTTCTGTGTGCTGGAGATAATGAAAACGATCCTCTTGTTCTCTTACTCTCTCTTACACACACACACACACACTCACTATCTTTCCTCTACGGTGTCTCACTTACTTGCTCCGTTGTCTCTTTATTCCCTTTGGTTTTACTGCAGGGGGCACTGATAGTACACCACTGATACACACACAAACACACAATGCACACACGTGCACAAACAAACAAATACTTCTACAAAATCAAGTCCTGAGAAGCAAATTACAGACGTTTGTTGCGTCTGAACAATAACCAAAAAATATAAAGGAATATAATGCAGATGTTGGAAAAGTTAATGCATAATAAAAGCTTTTTTGTTTAGTTTGAACCTGCATGTTTACGCCACGCTACAGCATTGCTGCTTCAATGAAGTATCAATTCCCAGTAATAAAACCCATCACCAAAAAAATAAGAAGTATTATATATATCCTGGCAAGAATGTGCAGTCAACACACACTGAGAATAAAAGAGAATACATAACTGACATCCAAGATGACGAAGCTCGAATATAAGCACAAAAAGACTAGAGAAGATGAAGGGCAATGTTTTTCTATGAAGGACAAGAAAGGACTAAGGGGAAGAGAAAATGAAGATCAACTAAGACCTGTTAGAGGTTTAATGTATTAAAGAATAGGCTGGAAAGTATAACCAGCTGTTTCATTTGCTTGTTTTTGTTTCTCTCATATGCTGTTGTTTATATCAATTCCATTTACAGATGAAAACTGAGAAAATGTACCATTCTAAGAAAAAACAAGGTAATTTTGAAATTGATGAGAGCAACATGGCATGCTCATATATGGCTTCTTCTTTGTATGACACAGCTTTAACTTGCATTTTTGGGTGGCACAGTGAACTGTGATTTATGGAAGTATTTCTGAGGCCACGCACTGATACCAATCATGGCTGTTTTTACTGCAGTGCCGTCTGAGGGCCTGAAGATCACAAACTTCCAATACTGTGCTTTTTCTTCTGTCTCTGTGTTCTCTCTGCTCATATAATGTACAGTAGATGATGATGTATTCAAAGTCTTTGCAAGGTTATGTTGATGGAACATTTTGTAACTAATAAGATGAATCTTATTTCTTATTAGTTTGAAAATGTTCCACCAGTTCTTCCTTGTTAGTACCACTTTCTTTTCCAGCCTTTTGCTGTGTCTGTGCCAACTTTCCTGAGATGTATTGCTGCCATCAATTTGAAATTATTTTTTCTTATAATTGTACATTTTCTCACGTTAAACATTTGATATGTTTTCTATGTTCTACTGTGAGTAAAATATGGGTTTATGAGATTTGAAAATCATTGTCTTCAGTTTTTATGCAGCTAGTGTGTGATATTTTGTAACGGAAATGAAATGATACAAATTTTCAACTATTTTGAATGTCATTGAAAATATGTTTTTAGCTTTATTTTGATTTTATCCTCTAGAATTTATTGGTATAATGAGATTTTGTATGTTCTTTCATTGTCTAGATAGGTAGCTATTATCTCATGTTAAGTTTACTAATGGAAAAATCTGCAAGTATTATCCAACCACGTGATGCCCTTATACTGTACAACTGGAAATTAACTCGAGCTACACACACCAAACAAATAATATTACCTTTACAGAGTATCTCAGATGGGAAAAAGTGTCAAAAAGTCAGCCAGTGTCTCGCTATTGTTGATTATAATTGCAATTTTGCTGAGATAATGAGACCTTTTCAAGCTGTACCTTTTGTGATGGAGAATGCTGCAACAAGTGTAGCAGATAACTAAATACTGACCACGTGGCCTCCGGGAAAAGAAATAAAAATGTAATTCTCCTTCAAATATTAGAGTCACATACTAAAGGTAAAATTCTTTCTGTGGCTGTTGGCTTGTTTTTTCAGTAGTTGTATTTATGAAGGTTATAATGCCTAAACCTTTGGTCAAAGTTTGACTGAGTAGCTGCCTGGTGTTCAGCACCATGGACAGCACCTAATGGGCCTGCTGGAATTTCCACACTGGTTCAGTTTGAGCCTTGTGGCTTAAACGAGCAACAACCACAAACCACTGAGAAAATTAAACATCTGTGGTGTGCATCTATTCATGTATTCATTCCTATAGGTGCTGCTTGCACGTGTGTGCATGTGTTTCTTTTTATTACATTTGTCTGTGACATTCCAGCTCAAGGTTGAATGCTGAATAGCACAGGTGATTGTGAGCGGATAGAAACCCAACTCTACTGACCTTGTCTGAAGGCTGCTGTGCTCACTGAGGTCCTTCAGAAAGTTTGCCATCAACATCAGGAGAGCTTTATAATCACGTTCACTTAAAGGATGTGTTATACTGGCAACATAATTTGAGATGATAAAAAGGGAAATGTGTTTGTGTAATTTCATCAAGACTCACACCAGTGGTGAAAAAAACTAAAACCAAATTGTATCATGTTTGTCAGGATTATCAAACTAAAATTACTGGTGTGATGAACACAAAATCAGGACTCAAATTTAGTCTTGCCATGATTATTCTTTTTTCATTCTGCATATATTATATATAATGTTTCAAATATATGCAACCTGGTGTAACTAAAATGACTGGTGGACATTATTACATTAAATATTACCAGATGACTTTACAAATCCATCCATCCCACAACCTGTACATACATGTCTTGCACAAGTCCTTTCTTTTCTATAAACAATGATCACAATCTTAACTTTAGTACAAAGCTAATCTATCTGCACTCTTTTAACAATAAAAAAAAATTTACATAGGTTGTTTGTAGGTCACCTGTTGTACAGCAAAACAATGGTGCCAAAGGAATTCATTCCTGTGCAAGTGCTGAGTTTTTAAACACAATATTAAGCAACACGCAAAGTGCCAGATACAAAAACAGTTTGAAAGCTTAACCATGTTAGTGTATATTTGGTTGTTAAGGTCAAGAAGACTATAATCTTTCCTTTTAAAAATTTGGTTCTGTCTAAAAGTAACACTCCAAAATATTTGTGTCAGTTAACCTTAACAACTGCTACTGTGCATTATATGGTATATTCCAGACCACTTTAACGTCAACTAAATTTGGTACATTGGTACATGTCTAATTCTAATAGAGTCTAACAGTAAAAACAGTATTCAACATAACATAAACATGAAGGTGTACAGGGAAGGAGGGAAACCTCTTTCTCAACGGCAATAAGACTCTTTTAAATACTGAAATACCACATCGCTTCATAATAAGATGAACTAGAGAACAGACAGTATAATCACCAAAACAGGGGAGTGCACATGATTCTTGACTGATATTATCATTTATCATAAGCTTAGACAGCTGAGGAAGGTCTCACAGAGATCTTCTCCTCTCCTCATCCATTTGCAGTTAGGTTCATAAATAGTGGAATGTTGATAAGTTGTTTTTTCGTGATTTGTCCTCTGTGCACCACCACACTGAAGCTCATGATGTGAACAAAGTCAAGACTTCTACCTTTAATTTAAGGGGTTTGAAAAAAGTGTGGCATTTGCAGCCAAGTTTCAGTTTGTTCAGTTCTGAGCACACTTTTGGATAACTATGACCTGCATGGCTGAGAAACTTCACAGACATACAGAAAGAAACTATTTTAAAAAGAAGGAGGAAACTGGCAGCTCCAAGACTTTCAGACAACAACATCATATCAACAATCAAACACAACTGTGTCATTGTGATGCTTTACCTGGACAACTTGCCATAATTGACAGAACCAGGCCACAGCCTGAAAGTTCTGAAAGACCACGGATGACCACAGAATTCTGTCCATGATGAAGAAAAAACTCTTTCACAACATCTAGTCAAGAACACTCTCGAGGAGGCAGGCATGCCGTAGTCACATTTTTGATTTTACAAGAAACACCTTATGAATGTAAATACAGGGGCTTCAAAAGAAAGTGTGAAACACTGGTAAAGCTCAAGAACAAAAAGGCCACATTAAACACCAAAAAGCTCACCAGGTCTGGATTAAGATTCTCTGGACTGATGAAACCACACAAGGAAGAAAGAGAGCAGAGGAAAACTATAGTGAAGGAAAGGAACAGCTCAAGATGCAAAGCATACCGCACCATCTGTCAAACATTGTGGTGGCAGTGTTACGGCTTGGGCGTATATGACAATGGAACCATGTCACTGGTGATCTATTGATAACTCGACTGATTAATAAAGTAGCAGGATGAATTCTGAAGTGTAAGGGCTGTACTCTCTGCTCAGACTCAGCCAAATGATGTAAAACTAATAGGATGCCGCTTCATATTGCAGTATGGGAGCTGGCTGGTATGACCGGATTGTTTCAAGTGTGCAGTTAATGGCCCAACCAACTTGCCCATTGTCTGCTACTTGTTGTGGTTGTTGTTCAGTCGCTTTAAACTCTTCCTCCCAACTGGTCGAGCAGTTGGGGGGAAGTTACTTTACTTCCAAATGTATTGGATTCTAAACTTTGTTCAAGTTCTTTAGTAAATTAGTTATTTCTCATCATTTATTATGTATGAATGACTGAATGTAAAAATGCACATACTAACCTAAAGCTACTAAACACTAGGTGCATTGTGTCCTTGTTGCTCTAGTCAGTTGTACATTTTATGATTTTAACTTTTTTTTCTCCATTTCATTGTAATTTAGTGTACATTATTTGGCTCGTTTGATATTAACGGCACGAATCGTAATATTTTCCTGGTGGTTTCATTAGTTGTGCTGTGTTAAATAGTGTCCTATCTGCCAAAACTAAATACATTTGTATAACCTATTGTTCTACAATTAAAGCTGGTCTACTGCTGCAAAGCATGACTCATGTGAAAATGTACTTTTAGTGATGCAACACAAAAGCTACATGTTACAGAACGTACTGACAAACACTTCACAGTTAACCAGAGTACCTTCAGTAATTGAAACTATATTTTTCTCTTTGGACCTCATTCAAGCTTCCAGTTGCCCACCTCTGGATGCAGAGCCAGTGTTTGAATCCCACTTGCGTACTGTACAAGGGTGATGGCCATGGACTGCAAGGCCACTGGGTCTATCTGATAATTGACTGTCAAATAAAGGGCTGTTCCTCTATGGAGTCCTCTCTGACACCCACATCAATCTATCTTCACTTAGAGGTTGCCTAGCCCAGCCTTTCACTCCCCCTCTCCCCCTTCCCCCCAGCTATTCATCCATCCACCACTTCAGCCCTCACAGCCCTCCCTCTTTTCTCTACACCCAATTATCCATCCATCTATCTATTGGCCCTGACCATTTATCCCTCAGCCTCGCTCACTCCTTCGCTCTATCCCATCAACACCACTTCTCTTGACGTGGTAACAGCTGTTTGACAGTAATGGCTCTAAAAGGAAAGCAGGGTGCCAGTCGATGTGTGTGTGTGCGTGTGTGTAGCTCTGTGTGTGTGTGAGATAGCCAAGAGGCCTTGAGGCCTCAAGAGGCTTGCACACACTTCCAACAACAACAACTGATGGCTCATGCAGACACCTGTATGCTCACAGACGTCCCAATCAATATTAGGTGTAGGTCTATTCAGCCTCGCAGCTGGGATGTCACTGCAAGTACAATTTCTTAGTAGAAATGATGAAAAATGCACTTGTACATAAAAGGCAAAAAAAAAATGATTACACTATCAACATGTTTTGCTGAACTATCACTATAATTGCACTCAGATGAAGGACTCAAGCTGAAAAATGCATGAAGAGTGCATGCGTGTGTAGAGGCAGTTTTTGGTCATCAGTAGAGGACTATTTTGCACACAGTAATAAATCACAGCAGTTATGAAACAACAATGTTACACAGCAACAAACACTTCCATTAGAAACCCTTCATTAACGGCACACATTTAACCATTTCACTAATTCTTTCTGACATCAAATTATGTTTACATCACTTCATACATGCATGTATATGTGTCTGCATGCGTGTGTATGTATGTTCAACCCCAGTATTTATTACCCCCCTTACCAGGCTGTGTATTGTGATGCTGTCAGCTTGCTGTTTGATAGATGGCAGACGATTATAAGAGGCCTCATCATCTGCACCATTAGTTATGGATCCACATGCACACACTCACTCGCACTCACTCTGTCTCACACACATACACAAACACCTGCTGCTCGACTTCTACACATCTTTCATTTCCTTTTTCTATCTTTTGACTACTGATGCTCATTTCCTCCTCCTCCTCAGGTAATCATACACATTCAGTTAGTATTTTTTTACACACTTGTACATCATCTCTACACACGGTATTTCTAATGTGCTAAACCTTAAACATGATGAAATATTTGGCTAATAATAAGAATTTCACAAAAGGCACACAATGTACTAAAATAGAAATATATATAGGTAACATAACAGAAAAGGTATAATAAATAAATCTAAACCACATAAATATGATGTAAAAGGTTTCTGTCCTCCATTTTCCATCCACTTCACCACTCTCCCATTAAATGTGTGCCTATTATGGGTAATCAACTATCCACATTGTTGTATTAGTGCTGAATGCTACAACACACTGTTCTCCATAACATGTGTTCAATATCTAAACCATGATAGAAAGACTATGAGACACAATATTGTGTTTGTGTATGTAAATGAAAGTATAAACAGGCATACACTTAGTTTCTACCACCTCTACACAAAACATTTAACAGCAAGCCCGGATGTCCAAGCTAAAAGCTAAAAGAGACGTTTAAAGTTCATGTCAGTTATAAAAATCCTTCTCAGCTGCTCTACAAGCTCAGTGAACTTCCCATGTGTCAACTGAAAAACAAGACTTCAGACGCAGGACTGCACAACAACCTCTGTGCTCAAGTCGAACAATAATGAGCGCATTTTCATTCACATTATTTCCACATATCAAAAAACCAAAACTTTCCATTTCAATGCATGTGTCGTTTCTTTTTTTATGTCAACTCTGTATTATTGTTGTTTCCTATTTACCTTACTTTATTATTCAGATAGACTTATTATGTACTTATGTAATTAATTTATACAACATAATTAAAATAATTAATCTCAGAGCATGTAATTAATTTGATTAATTAGTTTAATTCACTTGACAGCCCCCATATATACTACTTAAACATACTTAC
>OMLM01008797.1:0-15750 GCA_900302695.1 Helostoma temminkii
ATGTTGCTGTTCATAACTTAGACTTATGTCTATTTTTCTTTTCTAGATCTTTACTGCTATAAATATGCAGCAGGACATATGTGAGCATATGTGGATATGAGACACAAATATATACACAAGAAGATTTTCATGATATATTTTCAGTTTATTTAGTTTGACAATAACGCCACAACTTGTTAATTAAGGAGACATTATGTGACAACTGTTGCCATGGAAAATTACTTTATTAGCTTAATTAGCATAGTACTTATTAATAAAATCTTGAAACATTTTGCATTGTGTTTCATTTTTGTAATTTTCCTGTTTTAATGACATCTTGTGGTTTGAAGAATTTCTGAGAAAAGTGGACTTACATTTCCTGGAACAATTTCAGATCAAAGGCAAGAGCTGACAGAAAATAAAACCTTGTGGATAAACCACAGGGATCAAACAGCAGCATCAGATACTCACATTGTTTAGGACACATTTCGAACTACAAAGAAGCAACGAGATGATTCAAATACCCATCAAAGCCTCCTTTAAAGGGAAAATCAAGTCTAATATATTATGTTTTTGAAATTTGATTTGAAATAAAGCTGGAGGAATTTTGATATAAAGACATAGTGTGTATGAAGTTCTTCTGTCCTCGTGTCTTTCTCAACTTTGATCCATTTTTCACAAATGAAATGTACAATTTATTGGGGAAATAACGCGAAAATGCTGACGCTCTTGGTGTTGGACATGAGTGAGACGGCACAGGCTTTATCATGTGGGATCAGACCTTCTCACTGTGATGTGTCTCAGACATATGTCTTCCTGCTGTTACCCTCGACAATATTTTGTGTTATGAATAAAAACATAAAGTATTGTTTTGAGCACAAATTTAAAATGCCCGAGACAGCGATTTCTGACTTACAGTCAGAGATGGTTCAGATGACTGTATACTGCAAAAAGCAAAGAAATTGAATATTCTTCAAGTCAGTCACCTGATCTCAACCCAACAGAGCAGCTTTTTAGTGACTGAAGACAAAACTGAAGGCAGAAAGACCCACAGACAAGCAGCAGCAGAAGGTGGTCCATGGGCTCCAGACTTCAGGCAGTCACTGATTTTCTCCAGCAGATGTGCTTCTCCCTCCCTCTGCGCCGTCCAGCAGGTATCCCTGGACTCAGAGCTGTTACTGGTGCTGATTTTTACTACTCTTGTTTTCACATGGCTGTGCACCACAAGCCTGTTTGCGAGCAGTATATGTTTTTCCACATAAACCTGTAAGGTGTTAACCTTACAATGTTAAGTGCGTTGGCCGAACTGCGTTGATTCTGTAACTTTAAGTCACTTTGGAGGCAGTGGGGTTAGAATTCAAAGTGCAAATTCTCTCTGTGCTCTGTGTGCGGCACGTGATGTGCTCCGTGGGCTGTGTCAGCGCCACTTCTGCTGCTGAAAATGTTAATAAAGTGAGCGGGACAAACTGTAATAATTAACTTAATGTTGTTTTCAGAACACTTACTTCCCCTAAACATCGTCCAGTATCTCTGCTTCACTTGTGCCCCTTATCACCTCCTTTACAGTTGACATCTTTAAAATGTATCTCACCTTTTCATAGGTGGAGGGCACCTAAATGCTACAAAAGGTAGCTCACGTTGTATCAGTCACACTAAATAAGTGTTTACATATGACAACTAGGGGAAAAGGTGCGTAGTTTGCGAAGGTGGCAGAAGTACACAAACTCAGTACTGAGGTACTGCAAAAGTGCATATACTTGCTTAAAGCTACAAGTAACAGTACCACTTTAAACTCTTCATTCAAGTTTTGACTTTTTCACTTAAAGTACAACATTACACGCAGCTGCGACTCCATCTTTTCTTATTATTATTAATGTTTCAGAAGAAATTTCAATTTTAATTAATTTAATATTTGGCGCTGTTGGTGCCTGTCGGGTGGCAGCCAGCTACAGCTGCTCTTATCTGTATGTGTTGATTTTCTTAGTTTTATTGGCTCATCTCCCTCCAGCTCATGTTGTGTGCTCTTGTGAAGTGATGGACTTACTGAGATTTTTCCCGATCCCCTGAGACTTTTGGTGACTTTGTTTTGGAGGCAGATGCTAGCGTGGATAAAGAATTGTTTTTACACATGGCAACTGCTGCCCTGCTTTTAGCTACTAGCAATGCAAAACACAGGCCTGCTACCAGGAGAGACACTGAACGGTGGTTCTCAACCCTGGTCCCCAAACTGTTTTCCAACTATCCCTGCACTTACAGCTTCTGATTGGCTGAACACACCTGATCCAGGTAATCAGCAGTGGGTACTACAGGCATAGTTGAAAACAAGCAGGACAGGGTGCTTTGGGGACCAGGGTTGAGAACCACTGCTCTACAAGGACTGAAATCCACCAAGAGCTGAGGAGATGGAGGTGCAGATGTGGGGAGAAGTGCTGGGAAGACTTGCTGAGACAGTGTCTCTCCAGTAAAAAGGATGAGTCATCTGTTGATCAGGATCCACAACGAGACGTGGCTGAATGAACGTAGTCCTGATCAGCTGGGGAGGTTAACAGGCAAACCGGCCTCTGCTGGGAACCCAGACAACTGCAGACTGACCTGCCTGATTTCTCAGCTTAAAGTCTTAAAAGTCTACTGTTTTTGTTTTTTTAATTTTATTTATGACGAGAACCACATTTAACTACTGTTACTGCTGCCAATATAAAAAGCAAATGTACTGTATTTTTGTGTAGTGAACTACTAACTTTCAAAGGTAACTAAGGTGAAAAATGCGGCAAAGATGAGTAAAATTAAAAGAAAAATGAAATACTCCTTAAATACTAAAGTATAAATATCAAGTATAATACTTGACTAAATCTACTTCCCAAATCTGGCAACACTACCAGAGGAATCTTATTGTGCGCATGCGTCAGTCGTTTTTTTTTTTTTGTTTTTTTTTTAAATTTTTAAAACCGGTGAAATTCTGTCGAGGTTTTCTAGAAAAAAAACCTAAATATTGACATTAATATTAACCTACAATTCAAAATATTTCTATTCAAAAGTTTCCAGTTCACATCATTTCATTTTCGTACTGCCACTCGATGTAGGAAAATAGCTAAAAGTATTGTCTGAAGTTATCCAGCTAGCTTGTCTTAGTGAACTTAACGCTTAATTAATTGCTAAAGCTAGCATACTGTAGCGTTAACGCCAACTGCCAGATTTGTGTTTGCCAAATAATGGTCAGGATCTTAAATGAACTGACGGACATTTGCCGGCAGCAATGCCAGCATTTAAACAAAGCAATGTTGGGTGACACGAATAAGAAGTTACTGCGGCAAATTCTGTGTGGGGGGAAAAACGGGTAACGTTAGCAGTTAGCTAGCTAGGTTTAAGCAAATACATATGCAAACTGATTTGTGCACATTTTGCTGAGAGGTGGATGAAACAGCACATTTATCTAGTTATGCTGAAGCTGGGAAAGGTGAGAGAGATAAACAATTAACTTTCTCTGACAATAATCTTTACATACAAGTAAACATAGGAAGATAATGTGGTTAGTCACATATAGTGGGTTTATCTGGGAGACAGTTAACTGGTGAGTTAGTAAGTTAGCTAAGGTGTAATTTCAGTGATCTATTACCCCAAAAGATTATTTCTTTATCTTTTTGATGCCTTAATTCTGGAAATATTTCTAATAGTGGACTTGAGAATGAAAACAAGACAATAAATCTAATATATTGGAGGCCCAGTGCTGGGTATTCAGTTCTGGTATAGAGAAGAAACAGTCGCGTCGTCTCCATCAGATGGCGCTGTAGTTTCAAACTAGACTCAGCTGAAATAAATTAAAAACCTGGGCAAGTGTCCCATGTGAAGGAACTGCAGCAATGAGCAGGACAAATATCCCACTAGTTAGATTAATTATTAGATTGTGTGTATAATTTGGGATTATAAACACGAAGAAAACCAATGAGCTACAAAATATATAAAACGTGCAGTAATATCAACGATTTTACACTTTATAAAGTCTCGGTTTAGTTTTCCATTTCTTATAAATTTCTAATAAAAGTCTAATGTGTTTCATAATGGATTCGTGCTGTTGTTATTTTATGTTTCCAGTGTCCCCCACAGATTGCTGACTTCACGGTGAACCGTGTGCGTCCCAGTGATGACACAGTTTGACCTCCCACCGGAGGAGTGGCGTTGACAGAAGGACGGTCCAGCGGATAGACACGGCAGCATGCTGAGCGCAGCCGCTACACTATGAGATACACAAACTTATCCGAGGTTGACGTCTTGACTTTCATGACACTACAGTGTTGACAACAGGAGCGGAACACACAGACCCAAAGAACTAAAGCGCAGGGGTAAGTCTTCATACGGTTTAAGCTTATTTCCTGAGGCGTGCATGTGTGAACAGCCTTTCCAAAAGTGAGTAATTCCTGCAATAATTCAGCGATAGCATCCTGCTTTTTGTTTCCTTTTATCAATTTCGTGTATTGCTGTTTGTGCGGTCTGAAGTTTTGCTGATACACTTATGGTTTATCACCGTTGAAGCGTGACTTGTGCGTAAAAGCGCAGCTGGAGCGTGTTTAGTTTCTGACCGTCGGCTCTGAGGATTATTTACAACAGTTAAAGACTGAGTTCAGCGTGATTTGTGGTGCAGTGTCAAGCTGCTGCACTTTACTGTTGGAGTCTTGATGCCAAAGCAGCTGCATCATATAAACCTCAGCGTTGACTTCTGTAAAACCGATCAGAGGATTACTGATGTTCTTTCAGTCATGCACAAATTGTTTTAGTGATATTTTTCCTTTTTGTTTCCCTTTTAAAGATGTGAACACACTTTCATTTGCTGTGTTTCCATATGTCTTTCGTCATTGATTTGACCCAGTAGCAAGTGCATAATAACAGGTTTTACTTATTGCTGTATTCCTATAAATTTTCACGTGGTGTTGCTATAACCTAAGAGACCCTCCTCTCAGTCAAACACTTGAATTGTGAAAGACTCAAGAGTCTTTATTAGGTCCACTTAGAACAGACAAATGACCCTTTCCTTGTGTTACTTTGTCAGCAGCTGCTCCCGTGATCTGCTCTGCTCAGCACATTCAGCACAGAGACCTGTGACGGGCACCCTGAAGAGATGAGTGGCAATAAGAAGTAAGTGATTTCATCCAGTTTTACAAGAGTCCTTTTAACCAAGAAGAGCTACATGACCTTAGATAAATACAATAAGGTATTTATCTCACAAACAGCAGCCGGTGTTTCAGTGAAAAAGCAATGAAAAAAGTACAAAAAAGTAAAAATAGTCCTGTCAGTCTGTGCTGGATCTGGGATGACTCTAGGTGACTTTGCTGCAATTAAAGTTCAAAAAGTAAATCATTATATCCGGTCTCGGTGTGAGTTACTCTGTCGAGCGACTAATCAAACTACACTGGATGTTAGCAGACTCCTTAGACTGAACATGTTAAAGTGTAAACAGACTGAACACGTTAAAGTGTAAGCGTCAAGACGAAAACATCCGTGTAATTACTTTGCAAGCACTGGAGAAACACAAACCTCCAGTAGAATTGTGAATAAACTGAAGTGACCCCTAAACACACAGTCTTTGTTTCTGTAATGCTGAACAATGTCATTTAGAAGCATGAAAATATAAAATTATATATCAGACCCTTAAATAGTTGGAATTTGACCGAATTAGTAATTTGTATATGCATTAACTACTGCCACATTGGTGGACACGTTATAATTTCAAGGCCATTGAAATTTGCA
Source organism: Helostoma temminkii (assembly GCA_900302695.1). Classification (NCBI taxonomy): domain Eukaryota; kingdom Metazoa; phylum Chordata; class Actinopteri; order Anabantiformes; family Helostomatidae; genus Helostoma; species Helostoma temminkii. The sequence goes on from OMLM01008797.1 coordinate 5,719, forward strand.
AAAGAAATATTTGAATTCATTCAGTTGTCTGGATCCTGTGTAGCCTTTCGCTTCACATGTGACCACTACTAAAAAAGTTAAACAGTGGAAATGTTGGTGTATTTTGTCTGGAATTACTAGGAAATAAATATTTGAATTTCAGCCTCAAATACTCAGAAAACTACTGTCAGTGTACTAGTACTGTAAGTGTCTCTGTGTTGTGTAGCCAAAGTGTCTGAGCTTCAAGGAACTCTGATATCCCATGACATTTGTCCTTTATTGCTATGCTAAATTGATTACAAGAGCAAACTATATACGTACATGACATTTATTCCCATCCTGTTTACAACAGATACTGTAAACAACAACAACAAAACACACACAATGTGGTCGCTTCCAGGCCGTTTGATGTTTCCATATTTTGGATGCAGTCAACAATTGCATCAGCATAGGTTAAGATAACGCCGCCTCTTTTTCAAACGGACATCGAGCGTAGGCTACATGCAGACTGCTGTAGGGCCCACAAGGACACAGGGAGTGATACGTTATCTGTGAAGTGACAGTCAGATAGCGCCTAATATACAATCTCGAATGCAGCATGTAATAAGGTTGTTTGGTGTTTTATCTTTTGATCACCGTTACGTAGAGATGAGATTGTTCCTTTAAGTTGTAACAGTTTAATAACAGGATCTTTCAGTATCTACTCAGTCAAAGGCAGGTTACAAGCAAACCACTGTAAAGAAAGTTAAAGATAAAACCCATTTACAAGACAACTTTTCACTGGGCTGATTATGGTTATCATTATTATGGTACCATTTACTCAACCTGATTATGGTTAAATAAGTGGCGCATAAAGTTCATGAACACAGAGACAATCACATCGCATCTCATGTGGAGGAACACTAGTCTTTGGTAATTTGTTGTACAAGATGTTTTGGTGCTTTGTGCAGTTGTTAGTTTTTTGTCTGACAAGCAGGAGACATGGTCAGAGACACTTCATACCTTCCTTAAATAATCTCAAATGTTCTTTAAAGGTGAATTCTTACTACGGTAATTTACAGTGGTGTGATTGAAAGCAGGCTGGTGCTTTGTTCACCACTTCCCAGAACTGAACGATATGATAATAGTGAATTAAATGTAGTGGATAAGCTTCAGTGGGATCACTGTAAGGGATTCCTAAACTAATTTTGGCTCCACGTGTTTGTCATCCTGTTGCTAGACCTTCTCTGTAAGGTGATTGTTTTGTCTAAAACTAAAATGTATTGAGTTCACGTTAAAAGTTCAGAAAAATATGTATCTGAAAAACAAAATCTAAGTACAAGGAAGTTGCAGAAGATGTATTTTCAATAGTGTGCTGTGCAGTGTGTTTATTAAGTTCATTATGTTCTGGGAAGTTTACTGTAGGAAATTACTTTCATGTATAAAACAAATGGCAGCAAACAAAGCAGAACAAGAGGAAGAAGATAAATCGATTTAAGCACAATTACTTAAAAATCTCTGTCACTTTTGGAATGCATGTAGAAATGCAGTTTCTTACATGCAACAATGAATGGATTTATACTTTTACTTTCATATCCAAAACATAAACAACACTTTTCTTGCCAAATAACTGCACAGGAACACGTTGTTGTCCTCTCATTCTCTGATAATATGTGAAGTTGTGTTTCTGCACTGGATCGTGAGTCCTGTCAGATGAGGCTGAGTGGAGTTTGGCCTGTTATTTCCATGATTGTTCCATAGGTGGCAATGGAGGAAGTAGGAAGGCCAGTATCAGGAGGCAAACTGGTGAAGACCAGAGATGAGAGACTTTAGCACTTAATTGGCTGTGGAGCAGTCTACACAGTTATTCAACTTTTTATTTCTAGAATAAATGTACTTTGTGAGTTCAATAGCTAATGCAACTAACCACAGGAAGTTTTGCGAGTCTAAGTGTTTATTTTGTGTTTCACAAGTGTTTATTGGAGAGTTGATATTGCTGCCCAGACGGTCAGCACGTGTAAAAACAGTGCTGCTTTCCTGCCTTAAATAACGCTTAGCATTCAGGCTTGAACTTTCAGACTCGCCTTTTCTTCCTCTTCTGACTTTTCCAATAACACGCACGATTCAGTCTGTTAGTCTGTGTAACTTCATGCAGCACGATGCAGAGAAAGTTTCCTGCTCGCACTCTTGCTGCTCATGTCTGATTAAGATATTGAATCCCAGCCAGCTGGAAGAATATTGTTCTGTAGCTGACCTTTGACCCCTGAACCTCTTGTCTCCGGGATGTCTTTCGTCACACGCTGTCCAGTACAGACTGGCCTAGAATGAAGTTTCTGTAATGGAGTGAAATGATTTACATTTTACATTTAGTCATTTGGCAGAAGCTTTTATCCAAAGTGACTTACAAGTGAGGGACGACTATGGGTTTTGGTGTCTTGCTCAAGGACACCTCAGCATGTAGCCAGCAGGAATTGGGAATCAAACCCACACTTCATGAAGTAGACATAAGAACACAATTATACTACAGTTAGTGGTTGAGTCTCCAGCCATCACTTGGAAATAGTAATCCCACTGCTGCTATCACACATCACCTACCTTCTCCTGTCACAATTAAATTAATTAAATTAAATTAAACACAAATTTATGATAAACTCAGAAGTTTAGATTCCAAATAGGTTGTTTTTTCATTTAGGTGATCAACTGTACGGAATTACAGTAACCCATCCCCTCGACACACACAGAAAATTAAATAAACAAAAGTTTATTTTAACAAAACCTGAATGAACCATCTTCTACCTCTTTTTAATAACGGCATTTGTTGGGAAACAGTACGGCCACTTTGAGGTCAGGATGAATGTGTGTGGACTCGTCTTGGAGAGCAGTGAGGCTCTGATGCGTTGCTGTTACGGGCTTGTGTGTGTTGTCACTTAAGTAAAGCCGGCGTAATCCTGTAAGGGCGGATGAGTCGTCAGACATGTGATGCCCCACTTGTTTCTTAGGTGGAGGGTGGTGAAAAGGGGGGCTGGCAGGCATTACCGACCAGATGGAGAGGCTTTGTGTGTTTGTCTGTGTGTGTGTGTCTGTGATTAAACGCAACACGCATATTTTTTCAGTAGCTTTGTAATAATGAGACACAACACCTTGATTCAGTGTCTAAGAGATGAAGTGGAGACAGAAGCAGATGCAGAATGTGAAGGGTTCAGGTCTTGGTTAGTTGGGTGTTTTTTTTTGCACATGACCTGCACTGCTCACCTGGGCCATCACAGCTAATTAGCAGACTTCCTGTTGTCACCGCCATCCCCCTCCGCCAGATTAAATCCATTACGTCGTACCTATCGATTGCACTCTTTGCCCTGCTCAAGGACGGCCACACATTCTCACAGCTGAGGGTAGTTTACTTACTGGAAATTAGATTGAAGGTAGTCACATAGTGTGTTTTAAGTGAGTCTTTAATGGGTGGAGATGAGTGCTACCAGCAGCACCAGACTGAGCCCCAGTCCCAACTTACTACAGGTGAATGAGCCAAAGCGCTATGGCTCCACGTTGTCACTGGAGGAAAAGTGTGAGCAATCCTTCTTCCTCTTTTACTACTACAGGATGGAGGATGAGGCGGTGCTGGACCGGGGGGCGTCCTTACTCAAGCACAAATGTGATGAAGAAGAGGTAGAGGGTAAGTTGACCTGCTCTTATACACTTTAATTTGAGTCTTTTTTTTTTTCATCTTCTGTAGTGCAGATGGAAAAGCAAAAGAACCAGAAATGCCCAGAAACATTAAAATTGGTGCATTTTAAAGATTTTAATCACAGGTTAAACGTATTTATATTATATATAAACGTATAGAAATATTTAAGTTTTAACTCCTCCAAAGAAGTTACTCAATATTCACAGAAGTCACATATTCTCTTTTCTGGGAGTCATTTCTGTAAATCCTATGCTACATAAAACCAAAACTTTTTCCCCAGAACACTGGGTTCTCCTGAATTGTTTTTAATCAAGTGTTTAAAGCTCATTGAGAAACAGGAAAAGTGTCATTTAGCCTTTTAGTGACTGCCAAATTTCTCACACTTCCTTCTACGTACACTGTGGCACACACCTGTTTGGCAAGATGGCACGTGAAAGATGTAGAACATGGGAGCAGCGATCCTGTGTTTACAGTACCTCACTAATCTCCTTAAAGGGCTACAGGACAACAAAAGAAACTTTCCTATATGCAGGAATGTTTCTAAATGCATTACTACTCTCACGTATTCAGACATTTAAATTTTTCATCATAATAAACTAGTTTTTATTTATTTAAGTTGATTCTGAATTGAGTTTGCAGCATGTCCAAATTCCTTTGCCCGTTCATAACATAAGATGTAGAGTCATCTTTTCTCCATCGTTGCTCTAGAGAATTTGATTTTAACAGTTTTTTAACAGTTTACTGAAACTTCTTTTAAATGTTTCTCTTCAGACCATGTTGCCTTAGAGTCACCTAATTTATTCAGTGGTCCATTTTTTTTTTAAAAACCTTTGACTCTTGTTGCGTAGGAGTGATGTTAGACTTAAACAGTGATGATGCAGGTTTCAAGTTTGGTTCTGGTCTATTAGATTAAAGGACCTGACATGGAGCCATGGGGTTTAGCATCCAAGAAAACCTCTTGTGTTATGTTCCAACACTATTAAGACTTTTTTGACAAGGACAAGACCCAGATTGATAGCTGTAAAACAATAAATGAAAAAAAAACAAATTTACTTTTTTAAAAATATGACTGTAATGTTGCTTTATTAGCTGGGATTATGAAGGGACCTATCAGAACTTAATTAGTATTTAGTAAATTTGAGCTACTTTACAACAGATGGTCTGTTTTACATTTACTTCTGAAGAGTATTTGAGCTCTTTGAGCAAGCTTCATTTTTATTGATCAGGTCTTTCTTGCATCCTGTAAAGTATAATTTATTCCTGGGCTAAAACACAAAACACCAATAAAGTCTTTTGAGTACCTTCGTTAGATTAGTCAAATACTGTCGGTGTTTGAGTTTGCACAGAAGTGTCCCTCATTCTGGAGGTCAACATTGTTGCAGGTGTCACCTCGACATGAACCCTGTTTCAATCTCTCTGACTTCCTGTGCTTAACCAGTGTCTCAGCTGATCTCTGCATGTGTCCTTGTCTGCTGGCTGAATTGCTTTTTGGAGTCTCCACTGAACTCGGTGTACTCCCCTCTCTTCACTCAGAGACAAGTGCCTGAGTTGAGGAACAAAAAAAATGAGGTGGTGTTGGTCCAAATTATCTTTATCCAACACTGATTAGTTTGTTTTTGCCTCCTGTCTGCGTCACAAACGGAGTCGATGCTCAAGATAGGCACTTTGTTGTGCCGTTCAGGTCCCAGTTATCATTTGACCTTGACTTATCTGATGAGGTCAAACCATGTGTACGTTAATGTATGTCTTATATACATGTTACGGATGCTCTCGTACACTTTAACACTCGCACATCTTTTATGACCTGACATTTAGATGATAAATGTTAATGTAACTGAGCTAAAACAAAAAAAAAGTTTTGTTTCTAACAAAAAAAATTCAACTATCGACATTTTTTACTTCTGACCCAACGATATATTTTAAGGCTGTACAGTATTAACATGCTGTCAGTGGTGTGTGGCATGTTGCCATCCTCCCTACTGGTCTGGGCAGGTCCAGTCGGCGTGGTTACTGGGGAAACTGGCAGTGGTGTTCCCTCTCCTTAGAAATTTAGTGAGCTAAACAAACCTCCCAGCAAACACAAGGATTTCATTTCATTCAGTGTGTGCTTATGGGCAGCTCCAAAAGAACTTCTTCTTCTTCCAACCCAAAAAAAGAAGAGGAAGTCGTCTCACAAAGCTGCTGTGGCAATGTGCAAATCTTCCTTTCCAGCTCCTTTGCAGGGCAGTTTTATATTTCGTCTCCATCACTCACCTCTCATTCTCTCAACTCCTTTCTTGTTGCTGTTCAGCCTGCGCAAACGTCTTCACGCTCTGCTTTATTGGTCATCTATCAGCCCTAATGGCACTGTATACTGTCTTTCTTTCTTTCTGTCCGTCCATGTTTCTGTTCTCCTTTATTGTTGCAACCAAACCATCTGCTTCTGGGTCTTGTTGTAATTGCCCACTTGCTGTTATGTGAACCTTCTTTGGTTGACTCTTAAACTCTTAACAAATAATTGGGCATTTCTGTAATGCTATTTATGTTCCATAAAGCCCAAGTTGTATTGCTTAAAATTTAGACTTTACAGTGAAAGATGACCTTCATTAGCTTACCTATATATAGCCTCAGCTTGTGACAGTCATGTACAGTATTAATTACATTCTAAGCACAGTACTAACCAAAAATCAGTACAGTTTCTGACGCGTAGGATTGCTTTTTGTAACGCTCACCTTCTTAAGGTATTTAAATCTGGTTGAGTGTCATTTTAGTTCCTGGGAATGACAATTTCTTGGCGACAGGAAATGATCTTTTGAAGGAAACAATGAATGTGATGCTACTAAATACATAAATCATGCACAACTATAAAGAGAAGTGTAAATTCTAAAAAATATTTCTTTGTTTGAATGGCAGTTGTCCTTTCCTCTAGCCATCTTTGTTTTTTATGGAGGAGGAGGAGGATGATGATGATGATGATGAAAATTATGCTTTTCCAGGAGAGAACTGGAATGTTTTAGACTCTGACCCCTAGAAGATTCTGTGAGGATTTGGGATATGCCTTCAGAAAATAGCTGGTTGTTGTAAAAAACAACTCTAAAAGTTAGAAATAGTCGCCAATAAAATTATTATATTTTGCGATGAGCAGTTATTTGGGCATTTAGTCAAGAAAAGAATAAACACAGGAGAACGTGGAAAAACAGACAGGAGTACAGCATTAATGGTTTGGAGCTTTAGCATCAGATATTGTGATCTTGCATCAACTAAGACTTTTGTTCCCTAGAGGAGGTAAATTCTGTTGTTACTTTTTTCTTTTTTGGCTGACGCTGCCGTTAGCCAAGTGTGATTGATCTTGTGTTTTTTGTTACCACATAAAACACAAGACAGGTGCCATCTTTGTTGAACCAGTGCAGCAGCTCTACTGTGGGTGCTGCTGGTTCTGTGTCTGTTTTCATCTGGAGAATACATACGTCATTGTTTTTGTCTTTGTTCGTCTTCCGTCCTTTCTCATTTGCCTAACAGTGTTATAGGATGAGATGTGGTGGGGAAAGTTACCAAACAAGAGGGATGAGCTGCATGAATTTCCTGTAAATATCCAGTATTTAACACAATCTCTGCAGTGTTTTTGCCTTAACGTCTGATTTACAGGATCTCTTCACATTGTGGTGCTTAAACCATTTAAAATCTTCATTGTTTGATGTTCAGTCAGCTTTGTATGCTGAGCGGTTGGTGTCAGTGAATTTAGATGAAGCCTTAAAGAAAAAAACAACAAAAAAACAAAGCATTGTAGTGTGAGTGAATAATGAACGCTGTTGTGCTTTAAGAGAGATCATTGTTGTACAAAGGGGTTCAGCCACTTCCTCGTTGAGTCGTGCAGTGCATGGCTCAGCGTTACCCGACCTCCTCCAGAAGGTAGTGTTTCACAATGATTGCCTAGAACCTTTTGTTTCAGGACTACCTTTAATTATTACTCTAAGAGGTTTCCTTTTATAGTCTTCAGCTACTAAGAATGGCATTCACGTTATGAAAAAAGTGGTCAGTGTTTTTTCATTTTTCATTTATTTAGGGAGACTCAGTGAGAGGCCAGCTCTCTGTTCACACATTACATTCATTCACACCTGGAAGCTGTCCACCACAACCACAGTCTGACCTGTGACCACTTAGCAGCTCCACTGGAGCAGCTGGGGATACGGGTATCAAGGACATGACAGTGGTGTTAATGACATAGTGGAGAAGTGTTGCTTTTTAATTTTTTCCAAACCAGCTTCATCTTGGCGTTCTGGGGATTGAACCTATAATCTTTCTGCCCAAAGCTTTCTTCAGTCATCTTAAAATTACTTAACATATTGCCCACAGTGTTGTATGGTGAACTCTGGCATATACAGACCTATTAAACTCCAAAAAACAATTAGACCTAAAGTGATACTGCAACAAAAATCATACAGTTAACTACTCATGAATTTAATACCCATCTGTGTTCCTAATAAACTGGCATCACACACAAAGGAATCCAGATACTGAATCTATTTTGTTTCTTGCAGGCCACCACACCATTTACATTGGCGTCCATGTGCCCAAGAGCTATCGACGCCGGAGACGTCACCGTCGCAGAACCGGCCACAAGGACAGAAAGGAGAGGTTGATGGAGAACACCTCCGACAGGTCGGACACGGAAAACAACGATGAGGCCAGCAACAGCATCCTCAAACCTCTCAGTAAGTTCTGATGGACTCCATGTCAGCACTGATTAGGGCTCATGTCATGTCTTCGCTGAGGCTGCTCTCTTTTCCAGAAAAAAAGCTTCTGCGACTCTCAGTGACCCCAGTAAACTTGCTGAGTCCACTTAGTGGCCAGAAATAGCCGCGCATGTCCTGCTGACTGATGAGTCTGTTTCGACAGAGTAGAGTGAATTTTCACTGGAAGTAATGGCTACTCATATACAGCGGCGCTAGCGCTGTGATGATTCTCTTGAGTACAGCTTACAAGTGCGTGTCTTTGTCCTTGGTTGTAGACATAAGTGCATCTGTCTTTGTGCGTGCAGGTGTGTTAGCATCTATATTGTGCTTGTGTTCTTGGCTTCTTCTGTCACTTACAGTATAAAGTGCCATGTGCCCTCAGGCACAGCTGCTTAGATGTGTGGATGCTCGAGCAAAGAGTTTCGACCAGTTTGATGGAAAATTGAGAAAGAAAGACAGGACAGAAAGGTCACAGTGGATGACTGATGCGAGTTAAAGTATAAGCCCAGGTGTTACAGATGTCAGCATTTTTCCTATGCCGTGTTAAATCAATGAAAAACTGAATCCTATTAGTATTAATAAAACCTGTAGCAGTCAACTGATTCATCACATTACTCTCATGAATTTCTGATAATTTAGGAGGCAAATGGAGGACGAGGGCAGTTCTCTAATTACACGAGGCCCATGTTTAACACTAGTCCTCTGGGAATAAGGCTTTGTATGTGCTTGCTCTCCATCAAATCCAATAATGAGGCAGGCTACTGTCATTTCTAGAGAATGATGTAATTTTACACATGCTTGCTTGCACATGATGTGACAGGAGGACCAAAATAGACTGAGAAGAACTGAATTTTATAATGTGTACACATCTCTTGATGTGGGGGATTTTCTTCAGGACATAAATCCAATCAGAGAATAGATTACAGGCAGCCCATCTGGTTGTTGGTTCTGACTGAGGTTATGCGTATTTACCGAAAAAAGGAGTTTTATGCATTGTTGTCTACGTTCCTTTTTTTCACAGTCAGAAGTATTAAGCTACCTGGAAATTCACTGGTAATTATTCCGTAATTATCTTTTCCAAGATATTATTATGTGATGTAAGATATTTGGAATGGGAAGCAGAAGATCAATGTAATCATAGCTTTTCTGTTTTATGAATTATGTTTTATGTGAGTCCAGTCCTGAGTCACTGAGTAATACAGTGCACCCTAACCTGTATGGACTGTGCATCTTAATAGTCTAGTATTGCCTGACAGGTATAACTGTTCAGTATTTCACAAAAACCCAAAAAAGTGTGTGAAAAATAGTTCCTATTGGATATTTGTGTCACAAGCCCTGATCCTACAGTATTTTATGGGTATCTATCTCCAGATCCACTACAGCAGTACAGAAAAGGTGGTATCTGTAGAGTGTTGTCTTGCATTTTCTATTTATAACAAAGTACCTAGACATCAGACTACAAAGACTTTGTACTTGTTTCCCAGTTTCGAACGGGTAACCTGCCCCCAGCCCTAAACCAGAGTCTGGTTATTAAGCCTTGGTTCAGTCTGGCAGGGATGCAGTTATACACAGTATCTGGGTTGTGTGTAAATAGTGGTGCAGTTGCTGTTTGGCTACTCTTCATTTATTCACACTTGATTTAACAAGATTAGAGTTTTTTTTTTTTTTTTTTTTTAAACT
>OMLM01008797.1:15770-47828 GCA_900302695.1 Helostoma temminkii
GTTGTTGTTGTTCTTTTTTTTTTTTTTTTTTTTTTAAAAAAATTTTATTTTTTTTTTTTTTTTTTTTTTTTAAACTGCTCCCGGCGATAAACTAGATCATAAACTGCGGTCAAGGAGTTCATACACTGTAAAGTCAGACTCTTTGTTTATTATATGCATATGTAGTAGCTGATTAATGATTTTTCAACGTGTGAGATTAACCCATAAATGTCAACTTCATTGTTTTTCATTGTTGAGGAAAAAACTTTTCAAATATTATTATTTCAACCTCCATAGTTTAAGAAACAAGTTTAGAGAATTAAATCTTGTGGTATTTTTACATGTATTTATTTTTTTTTATTAATATATTTTTGTTAGTCGGTACCGGTACCACCTTATGAGTGACCACTGTGTAGCATCGCTACAGATGAAGTTGTCAGGGTTCACAAACCTTAATGTAACATTTCAACGTATGCATATTCCATATTAAAAAGTTACCGTCTTAAATAACAACTGAAACTCAACTATCTGTCTTTGAGATGCTTAGTTACGACGCTTTTGTTCCTACCTTCCTAAATCTCTTTGGAATTGTTTGCATACCACATTTTTGTTGTCCAGAGCTTCTTCCCGATCATCTGACTCCAACACAAAATACCTCTCTGTAGGACTTTTGTTTTTCCCCCCATAACTTGCAGTTTCACCATCCCACATGTTGTTGTTCTTACTTCTCTTTGCATTTAACTTCACACTAAAGTTGTAGGATTATTATGTTAACATCATCAGTGCATGAGATGTTTTCTGTGACTTTGGCACCAAAGAAAGCAAGTACTGGTATTCATATTGTTACTCATTTGAAACCAAAGTTTGGTTCCTTGTCACATCCCTGTATATATGAATGAATAAATATTAAGGACTAAGAATGTAAATGAATATTTACAGGGGATATTTATATTGAAATTTTACTGTATCCGTTCTCACTACACTTCAAATCCACTAATTTTATTCAAAAAACTTACTAGCTGAAACACTGGAACATAAAAAACAGACAGACTGAAAGCCTATATACTTGTTTACAGCAACAGTGGCAATTCTCCAAATATTCGGTCATGGTAAATATAATTTACCATGAGGATATGGGCATTAGTATTACAATTTTGTTAACAGTAAAAACTTTGCTGTTCATATGGGTGAAATATTTGTGATACGTATAAAATCTTCACTGTCTTCATGGAGTGCACAGTGACATGGCATCACAACACGAACAGGCATATAGATATAAACATCATATAAAACAGCTGATATTGTTGTGCAAACCATGGTTAGTTTGCTTTATTTTATGTAAACATGATGTTTTTAAGATTTTGTTTTCCCATATGATGTGAAACATTAAGTACTCTGTCACTACAAGTGTTAAAACGGATATTTTCTGTACTTTCCTGTGTTTCAAAGGACAAGCAACTTGAAACATTGCTGTTTGTTGAATCTTTTCCTGTTTTTGGCCCCAGACCAAACTCTAATCCTTTAAACGAACAGGCATGCAGTACACCCATGTCCTACTGTTATTCCCTGGCCTCCTGAGTGTTACTTTCTCTGGGAAACATGACCAGCCCCGGGGGAAGGCCCTCGTCTGCTGTCTGGACTTAAATCCTCTTGTTTGGTCAGATGGCCGCTGCAGGGTTACATGTGTGTCCACTGCAGAGTCATTTGACCCCATGCTCATTTTGATGAACATGTTTTTTTTTTCCCCCGGCCAAGATCAAATATTCTTTCAAAGTGGATTACAAAGATTACAAGGTAAACTTGGTTCTTATACAAATGGGTTTAATATCCCAAAGTCATGGAGAGTAAGCCATGTCTGCTTTATATTCTTTTCAACACACATCTTCAATTTTATATTCATTTTTCCCTGGGAAGATACCTGCTATTCTCTGAACTGAACTGAAATACAATCCTTAGATTTATGAAGACGTTGATTAGATAAATGCAAAGTTGAGGTGAACATGTTTGCGGTTTTAGAAAAGTTGACATTGTGAAGCTACCCAGTTTCCACATGGCCACAGGAATATGTTGCATCCCAAAGCGAGATATGCTAGAAAATATGCCAAATATTTACCCTCAGAGTAACTAGGATGGAGCTGAGAACATTTCATAATTTGCTACAGATCTGCCAATACAATTGTTAATGTGTGTTTTGATTACTTTGGGATACATTGGACAGGAGGCTTTGAACACAGGGTACAGTTACCTCTTTACCAAGAATCATTGGTCTTTGCCTTTGCCTGGAGGAAATAGGTTCTGTAAATTCAAGCAAGCACCTTAGCACCTTTCTCACACATCGCAAAGCAGTTATTTTGCACTGGCATGCGAGAAAACTAAAGGACTATGTTGCATTGTACGCTGTACTACCCACACAATGAGAAATTGAGATTATTGTTCAGTCTGTAGGACAGGTTTCTGGATATCGATTGGACAAATCACTTTGTTTGAAATGCCATGCTATTTGTTTGACTTTGTCTTTCTGTGCAGTATGACAAGCTAATCTTCATTGATTGACATTTAACACTGGATCACCAACCCTCACATTTACTGTCTTATGTTAATCCTTTGTGAGTCAGCATGTACAGTAAGTCATCTAACAGTTGGGGACATAGGCCTAACACGGGGCACCAATTATGTAGGAGAACATACTCCGAAGGGCAATTATCATGAAGAATTGATAATAATTCAGCTAAAGTTATATTCTGCATAATTCCAACATAATTGGTGCCCTTTGTTTGGCGTAGGTTCTCCTACATAATTATTTTAATAACTAAATTTTATAAATTTAGGGACCAATAACCAAATTAAACAAATCAGTCTTATTGAAGGAGTGAGCTCAGCACTAGTCGTCTTTACTCAGCTGATGTTGCACTACTGTACGCAAACAGTCACAGACAACGACCACTTAAACTATAACAAACTTTATCAAACAGATTCAACACTGAAAATTAAAAAAATTAAAAGAAAATAAAAATGTAAACACAGTCCAGCTGTCGGCAGCTAACCCGTGGTGGGCAGTGCCTGGGGACATGTCCCCGTCTTCAGCTGGACCTCAGTGGTCCGGCTCCCTTGGAGAGGGGCGCGAGAAAAGAGGGTCATAAGGTGGGTCTGCCTGCCTCATACATGACGTACAGACGTGACAGCATCGGGGCCCGTGTCTCGTCCAATCACAGGGCAGTAATCCCCTTTAACTTTAGGGGTGGTGCTGTTAGCAGTTTCTTATCAAACTCCTATCAGGGTGTGTAGGCCACAGTTTACGATCCTTTGTTCAGTCCAGGCACATGGTCTGTGGTCCCAACATAACTTTATTAACAGCAAATATGGAACATTTTGGGGTATTATGACAAGAAATGGCAGTTTTATTTATCTTTCTAGACAAATGGATAAAGTATCCCTTGTAAGTATTTACTTCTCGATTATCACTGTATAGGATAGAAGATGTAATGCAACATAAAAAGTTTTAAATTTATTGCACCTACATTCAGTTCACCCGCTACATCTAATAAGCTTCAGTAAATGATAGCATAGTTTTAGGATGATTTTCATTGTCAGTCCTATAGATGCCATGAGTATGGTGCAGCTGAAGGTGGTTTTGTGGTTGGCTAGGTTTGTGCGTATTTGCAGTTGCAGCTACATGCCTCATTGAACATTGTGTTTTGTCCTTGGAGATGTTGGAATATTTCATATTCACGTATGGCAACAATTCTTCCTCTCTCATTGCAGCAAACTGACCCCAGTTATTTAGGTCACTGAAACATTTTCTTCTTTTAAGCTCTTTTCACTGTACTTTTTCTGAAAAATCTTAGCAGAATTATGAGAAATTGTGTCTGATCTTTAGGCCCTTGAACTGTCTTCAAGTCTGTCTATCTTTTGTTAAATCTCATCTCCTCGTCAGATAGTAAACAAGGAGATATGATCAATGCTGGGACTCCTTTTTAAATCATACTACCTCTACCCAGTTCAGGATTGTTTGGCTTCGTATCCTTCAATATTATCTCTAAGATTCAACACTGTTTCTATTGTTTGTGTAGTATAATTATGATAAGATAAGCAGTTGTTTGGCCTGGTATACAGATAACTGGTAATAAAACAATTTAACAGCAAAACTTAATCGGCCTCCCATAAGAAAGTGGCTCTAGCCAAATGACCTGACACAAAGTTCATCCCATTCTTTCCTTAATTAGCAGTCTAAAAATGATAGATTTGCAGGTGTGTGTTGAATTTTGATTTACAACTTTAAATGTCTGTCTACAGCTTTGTCAGACTACCTGGCTCTGCCTGTAATATATACCACAACCCCTTAAATTGCCTAATAAATAATCCCCCTTTTCTGATGTGAGGTCTGGCGTCCCTCAGGTCTCCATCGTGGGGTCCCTGCTGTTCTTATTGCATGGCAGAGGTCGTGGTTACACTAACTTTCAATTTACATCTTCAATATGACTATGCTCTCATTCGTTTTTAAAATGTCATTGGTCTAGGTTATCATGTAATAATGAAGCATATTAAAATGAAGCAGCAGTCAGAAAATCAATGGAACAGAATGAGCTTACTTTTTGGACATTTTATCTCATAAAAAGTGAACAGTTGTGACTTAAGAGGTAGATTAATTAATTCATTTCAGGGTTGGCAGTTTGCACAAGGGCTGCAGCCAACAGTTATTTGCATAATTAGCAGTTCTTCTATAGGTGGTTTCAAACCTTCAAGTGTAAAGGTGCCTTCACACCTACAGGCTTTAGTTTGTTTTGATTGGTGAGGACGTGCAGTGTCTCATAGACATGTGGTCAGATAACTGTGAAAGTGATGTAATGTAATAAACAATCAACAGGACGACCAGCTCACATAGTTTAACATATTGTAAAATTATCTCTCCTGTGTCAAAGAAACAGCAACAACAGCAGTAGTCCACAACACAGGATCTTCTTTCTGTATTAAGTTTTTTGGTTCCCATGACCAATAAGCAGAGATGATGCTGAAGACAGAACCAAGAGGAAAATGCTGCAAGTTTACAATTTAAAAAACATTTTTGGGCCAGAGCAAATGCACTAAGGTGTGAAAACACCCTAAAGAATGAAAAATACCCACAACAGGTTTCCAGAGACCAAGGTGAGGTAGGATTGAAAGGTGCTATGTAGTATAGCATCTAGCTAAATGTAGTTGGATATTGTGTAACATTTTAGTCAGAAGCATAGTTGTACAATTTTTCTACTACTGTTCCTCTATGCTTTAGCATATTGCATAAAACAAATAACATTTTATTTATATATATATGTTAGTTTTTTCTCAAGTGTTTTTCTTTGCTCCAATGCAAATATTCACCTTATTGTATAAAGGCGTAATATGAGATGAAAAATTACAAAAGTTGAAAGAGGAGTGAGATGAATTAACACTTCACTGGTTTTACCCTTATTGCCAGAGGATTAAATGAGTTGGGGAAAAAATACTGGTACCGTGGCTGAACCTTTCTGGGCAAAGTGGTGCGTTATGTCCTTTTGTAGACAAATTTAAACTTCAACTTGACCCTGCTGTGTTGGGTTGCTTTGTGCTGTTTACGTCAAAGCACAGAGTAAATATGGCTGTTCCTTCGGTGCACCTGCAGAGACCAGAGTAACCATTTCATTTCAGATTCTTTACCCCCAGCTGGAATTTGTTACATTCTCATCAGATCTTGCCCACCTCAGCTATCACAACAAAATACCAGAGCTTGATGAAATACTGTGTTCGCAATGAATCACCCTCAGGGTGTCGATCTGCATTCAGCCCAGTTCCCGTTTGCTGCCTGTGCGCTAGCTGCCCTGCATGCTGAATGTCAGACTTTTGGCATGGAAAACAAGTCCCGTACTCTCTGATCTTCTCGATTTCTCCTTTGAATAAGGCGACGAAGAGTTACTTTATCGATACACATACAGTCACAAACAGTGAACGTGGCTCTAGATCCCATGTAGCTTTTCTGAAAGGTCAGTTGAGATGGAAGGTATTTGTGTAGGATGCATGTCAAGAGTGGGTCTAAACAGACATTAGTGGCAGTCACACTAAGCTTTCTGCAGGGCAGTGGGCATTCTTCCTCCATCCCCTATCCCATGAGCCTCTGCTGCTGGGACAAAGTAGTCTTTGTATACCCATGGCTCTTGGCTACAGCACACAGAGCTTTGAAATTGCGTTTGAACGATGGGATTTTCATTTCTATCCCTCCTTTTTGTGCTTGCTCTCACCCCTCTGCTTTCACTCCACACTGATCCTCACCCACCTCCCACCTTTCCCTTAGCAACTGCTCGAGTGGGACAGTATTGCATTGATACCATTACTTTGCTTGGTATCAGCCTGGGTGTTTGCTGGATAGCAAGCAAAGCAAAGGTGTCAAGTAGTGGTGATGGGTAGAATCAGTTTCTCGTGAAGAAATATCTTGTGGACACCCTTAATTAGAAAGTAAAAAATATTTACGGGCATAATTAAGATGTTACAAAAATGAAGGCAGTTTGTAATGAGCAGGGCTGGAATACAAAAGCTAGAAATGTTTGGACCCAGGGTGGCAGGAACCTTTCTTCATCTTGTGCCAAATGTATTTCTGCATAGATATTGTTTCCACCAATGAGGTTTCTTCACACCTCATTTACTAATTAGTTCTTTGTCAATTGTTTTATTTTGGCTGATTGGCTGTTAAAAAATAACTAAAAATAAGTAGTTACAGTTCCCTCATTCCATTACCACTTGTTTTATATTAGCTATACTTTTACAGACAACATAGAAGTAGGTGCTCTGTGTGAACCTACATCTAAATCTCGTTGCCCAACACTTTTATTGTTTGCATATGATTTTAGGCATATGGATATTTAAAGCATGTTCTAGCTGTTTACTGTAATCAGTTTAAATCTCCTTATGTACGAGTGTCAGCTGAACACATGTAAATTATTCCACCTAACGTGTTATTAAACAGGTTGCACTGACTTAAGCTAGTTGCAGCTTGTGGTAATGTGTGTGTTTGAGTGTGTGCCAGCAGACATTTTAGCCCCCACCTAATAATCTTACAGCTGCTTGTTTGGCTTTACCTGCTGCTGATGTTGTTGTTGTGCTGAAGAGAATCACAGTGAGGTGAAACTTCAGACCTTCACCCTATATTTTCTGTTCGGACTGAATAAAGGATTGACTTTGTTATAATTGTTATATGTGTGTGTGCACATTTCACCTGGAAAGAAAAATGTCTAATCAAGACTCACCTCTTAGCTTTGCCCAGATTGTTATCTTTCCTCTGTGCTCCAAGTTGGTTATACTTCCACACTTGCAGAAGTAGTTAGAAATTTTCCAGCAAGTCCTGAAGATGCACTGCTTCAGGGAATAAAAACAATCAAATCAAAGTGTATTCTGTATCTGTAGTCAACACTCTGGTGCCACAATATTAGTAGGGTGTTATGTAATCAGATCAGGCAGCTTTGTTATTATTACTCACGTGCAGACACATTCACAGCACTTCTGTACTTGTGAGTACCTTCCCCGGTGTAATACATTCTAGCTTAACCACCAATACATGACCTCAGTGTTACCTGACCTGGGTCTAGCCTTAACCCTAACCTTAAATTTAACAAAGGTCTTAACCTTTAAAAACCTTTAAAGAGATTAAGACGTACCACACAGTTGTAAAAATAGCATTTTTAATTTTTAATTTTCTGTGTCAAAAACAAATTTAATATCGATCCAGCAGTTTGTAACTTTCACACAGAAGTAATCTGATTCCTGAAGCAGATGCCCTTTTTTTCATTGCCCTCTTTTCCATAAAGCTTGTAGCTTTGAGCCACTTTAATAACAGCATCTTTTATATTTGTTTGTTAGCGACAATTATCTTTGACCATTTTCTACATGCATGGGCTTGCCTTTTGCGAACGGTGAGTGATTATTTAAGAGCTCCCATATATTGTTTCTGCTTGTTAGAACAAGCTATGATGGTGTTAACCATTTGCAACATGTTTGCACAGTGCTGAGAAGCATCATTTAATTATCGGTCCTGTTGAAATTCTGCTCGGCTGTGTTTTGTGTTGCTCGCTAAATATTCAAATGAAGAGACAAGGGAAAGGAAAGCCAAGCCTCTGCTAAAGAATAGGCCAGTTTGTGAACCATTTCCTAATTGTTAATGAGAGGCTCCAGGGTAGTTTGCCAAGACTGGGGGGCCAATGGCGAATGCCTGTTTGAACAGTGAAGGGTTGGGGGCAGCAGAGATGGAGAAGGGGGCTAGCTGTGGGGACACCAACACTGAGGGGACCCCTAAACCCCATCAGCCCCCTCCTACCTGGGTTCACAAAGTGCTGGAGCAGGCAGCTGAGAGCGGCTGTCACTTCCACCCAAGACTTTAATGAGGGTCTAGCTGCTGCTTTGGAACTGTGCTGAGCTTGTCACTTGCCGGCTGCTATCTGAGGAGCAAAGCCTGGGTCAGCTGATTTGAAGGAGATTACTGAATTTTCAAAAGATGTCCAACAATAACAATAACCAAGAGGAGAAGGAAGAAAAGGAAGAGGACAGTGGGGAGAAAGGAGAGGAGGTGATGGTGAAAATCCCACCACCTCCACCTCCTCCTGAGGTCAATGGGAAGGGTCCAGCTGAGGACAGGAAGCTGGTGCCCAAAGCTTTGCCCAACGGGCACCATTGCCAGCCTATGAATCGCAGTATCTTTCCTTTTTCCACAGTCTCTCCGGCAGCTGAGAGGATTCGTTTCATCCTCGGGGAGGATGATGATGGCCCTGCACCACCACAGCTCTTCACTGAGCTGGATGAGCTGCTGTCGGTGGATGGACAGGAGATGGAGTGGAAGGAGACGGCCAGGTAAGGATGTCGGTCTCAAACTTGGGGCTTCCACTCAATAATGTAGTGATGTTTAGAAAACTTTTCACTCAGTCATTAAAACAAATCTATCTTCTAACATCAAGGAGTTGGCTGTGGAGCAGCATAAATTGTGAGCACAAAGGGATTCACAGGTTTCTATTCTGTGGCCCACTAGTGGGATGGAATGGGATAAAGATGGGATGATTGTTTATACATCATTAGTGTTGGATGAGTGGAGCTCTCTCAGGGGGAAACTGGATCCCTGGGCTGCTGTTTGAGGCTCTAAATGAGTTGATTTGCTATCTTAACCTCTGACCAATTGTACTGCAGATAGAAGTTACATTTTGGTTCACTGTTGGTTGAGTGATTTTCAGAGGAACTCCTCTGAATAACTGTCAGAGTCTTCTGGGATACTTTAAAAGTACTCTGAAAGTACAGCAACTGTAGTCTTATGTAAGGATAAAATTCAATCAGACGCTATAAACCTTAGTTCAACCTCGACTGGACCAAATGCATTTTAGTCAAAATACAAATTAAACGAGAAGGCAGTATGGGGTGTGTGGTGTAAGGGATCGTGGTTCTGATCACGTCATGTCACCTAATGATCAAAAACAGACCAGATTCATTCTCAACATACAATATTCAGTACATAATTAAACAAAGTGTTTCTTCAGTGTTACACTATACAATGTATAATGGGAACAGCTACAATAAAAGTGACAGAAGACTCTCTGCGCTTTAGAGGACTTTGAAAACTTTACTTTTTCAGTTTTAAATGATTATTACAACAGGTGAAATAAACCAGTCCTGTGTAGTTAGCTGTATTATTCTACGAATGACAGGGCAGATTAAACCCTGGTGCAGTGATTCACCAAGTACTCTGAGGGGCTTGAAATGAATAAAAGATGTCACAAGTGCTGGGTTGTCTGGCCGTACGCCAAGTGCAGTTTTAGCAGCCAAACTGGCCAAATAAAGCCCATTTATAGAATCAGCTGCTCAGTACAAGTTGTGTTTTTTATTCTCCTCGCTCTGACTGAGGGAGATGAAGAAAACTGCAAATAAAACAGAAGTGTAATACAGTTTTTGAAGTTAAAAATAGATCAGGTCTGCTTGGTGTGCATTACAAAAATCTGAAACAATATGAAATAAATAAACCAATATGAAATAAATAAAATTATATGAAATAAATAAAACAATATGAAATAAATAAAATTCTCACAGCAAGTACAAGGTAATTTTTAAGAATATTTGAAAATGCTTCGCTTGTTTCACAACGTTTAGTACAATGTTATCTTCTAGATGTCTTCATGTGAAGGTGTGAAATGTTTACCATCCCTCCAGGTGGATCAAGTTTGAAGAAAAGGTGGAGAAAGGTGGTGAACGGTGGAGCAAACCTCACGTAGCGACGCTGTCCTTACATAGCCTTTTTGAACTGCGGACGTGCATCGAGAAAGGCACCATCATGCTGGACATGGAAGCTTCTACTCTGCCTCAGGTTGTTGGTAGGTTGACTCCAGCTTTACATTTGCACTGGCCGCTGTATTTGGGGAGAAAAGTTAAGGCTGATTTGATCGTGGTTGAGTGAAAAGCTTAACAACAAGGTGTCATTAGCCACACTTTGACACTGAAGGGATCTGTGTCAAGTCTGGATTTCCTGATCTCCTGATTCAATTAGATTTTGGTTTGGAAAGTACATTATCGATGAGATTAATAACATTGTTGTGTGAAATGCTTCTCAGATTTTATTCTAGGATCCTATTTCTTGTTTTTCCTTGAATATAAAATTGCATAAAGCAAAAATTGGAAGCAAAGCAGTTAAACAAGAATAATGGTGTCATCCTCATGCACAAGTTTAATGCTTCCTAAATAAATTTAACCTTCAACCAAGTACAAGCCAAGACCAGAACCATTAAGAACACTTTTTAGTTTTTGTATTTGTGGACTTGAAAGAAATAATCCAGTTTGGATTATTTCCTGATTATCTCCTGAATCTTCACCTACTAATGCACCCAAATGAAAGTTTTAACACGGGCTTTTGTTACAGAAAGTTCCCCCAGACCCACAGAAGACACTACACAGTGTTATACTCAGGCTGGACAGTAGTAACCATAACTAGGAAACAGATTCTGACACGTAAAATCTGTTGAATTTCCCACTTCCATTGATCAAGTGTTTAGTCACCTTAATAAACTCAATGATGCTTTAATTGCCAAGAGTGGATGTTTTATTGACATTAAATATATAGTGATAACAGCCCACTTCTAAATATTAATACACTTAAGTTGTAGTAGTAATGTACGCACTGACCTTTACTATTGTTTGATCATTTCTGGTGGTTATCACAGTTAAGTGTTCTTAGACGTTTTTTAACTGACACGTATAATGACACTGACGTACATAATGACAGTGATGAAGGTCAGCATCACCCTGCTTGTCACACGAGAGCACCATCTGCCAGGTTGATTTTTATCTGCTCTGTGATGTACAGGATATGCAGAGCGGTTCTGCAGTGTTGCGTGCAGGATTATGGATTCATGCATTCATTCATTCATTCTTGCTTCTATTCATTTTAGAGTAGCAAAAGGCCAGAGCTGAGGCCCGTGCTGTACTATACTTTATATTAGAATGATTCCAGTAGTAGTTTGTTAACAACCACAAAAACTTTCTAATTTGAGGACAGCCAAGCCTCTCACGCTGCTCTCAGATGATTATTCCCTCCTATCTCATGCCATCCCCAAAGTTTTTTGTCTGCATGAGGGAGCAGGAGGAAAAGTTACCACTTCCAGTGATTAATGTGAAGTAATTGACTGTGCTGCATGGACAGTACAGGCCAAGCGGAGCTGGGCCTCTTACTTTGAGGCCAGCCAACTTGACTGATGGGCCATTAACAGCACTAACCCTGCACAAGAAGAGAAACTCCCCAGGGCTACTGTCTGTCAGCATTCAGGCTTCTGACCTTCTTTTTAAAAATAGGCTAGACCTTGTGATTGAGGCATTTCACGATGCCACAAAGACTCTCAAACAGCAGCATTACAGTCTGGGAGGCATTAGTAGAGTCATATTAAGTATGAAGAGACTTCTTATGCTGATGTGGTTATTTAGTTTGAAACTGTTACTAAACTAAGGCTGTTGGATAAAATCCAAATTGGGCTTCTGATGTTTGATCAGGCAAAAAGCAACTTGGGCTGTGGTAATATGGTTATTAATCAAACATAAACAGTTCTCTGTTTTCATCCTTTTTTCCTTGTGTCTTCTCTCTCTCCTCCAGAGCTGATCACTGACAACCAGATAGAGATCGGCCAACTGAAAGCAGACCTGAAAGACAAGGTGATGTACACACTGCTGCGGAAACATCGCCACCAGACGAAGAAATCCAACCTGCGCTCTCTGGCGGACATCGGCAAGACAGTCTCCAGTGCAAGTAGGCTGTTTTCCAACCCGGAAAACGGTAATACTGATGCCAGTTTGGTGCAGTCATTTTTTATTTGCCGATTTAAAGAAAATAAAACCAGAACTATTCTATTTCAGAATAAAATTTGCCTTATGTTTTGTCACGTTAGCTGAAGTGTAAAGTGAGATGTCAAGGGCAGCAAGTATTGCAACAATGTGATAAAGCACTACTGCCCTCCTCTGCATGAACCTGCAAATGTGGCAATAAATAGTTGTACTGTAAGTAAGTACCAGCTTAGTAGAAGCTGGTATTTCAGTACTATATTTCAAAACGCCCTTCATTTTAGTTCAGTGCAACTAGTGACGATGTTTAGATGCCTTTTTCTAATCGCAAACATTTGCTACTGTCACCTAACTCTACCAAACTAACTGTAGGGTATTAACCGCATTCAGAGATGTAACAGACTTGAGTAGAGGTTGTTGTATAAAAACTGGTGGAGGTCATTTCAGACTGAAGTTGTAAGTTTCAGTACAAAAGAGCTGTGTCCCAGATTTTATGATACCGGTGAGAAAAGTCCAAGGCTACAGGAAATCATTAAACTGACCCAGTGTGTTCACAGCATATGACTAATGGAAAATCTAGAGGGATTATCATTTAAAACAGACATAAAGTTGAAGCTAAAAGTTCACATTAGTCTAATTTATTAACTTGCTGAAATCAATTAAAGTTGTGAGATGTAAATTTGCTTCAGACGTATGAAAAGTGACGGCCCTAGCACACACCAATCCACCAATCCCCAACATGCGTACGAGTGCTTTTATTGCGTATGAGTGACTCAATGTTTTGCTGTGTTGACATTGGAATTAATCTGTTACCAACCATGGTTCTTTGAAAAGTAAAGTTATTTATTACCTGCTATCAGATTCGTGAAAGGTTTATGACTATCAAATGAAACTCTCCCTCTGATTGTGATGGTGTGATTGAAATTCAGCTTATAAAAAAACTAATCATGGTACAGAGATCAAGTGTTCACATATAATCATTAATTGATTTAAACTTTTTAGGGATAAAGTACATCTGCTGTTTTATTAAAATACAATTTGAACAAAGTTCTTCTGTCCAAAGGCCCATGGTCTCCTTTTTTAATCACAGCTCCTTTGTGACTCCACTGTTTTCTGCACAGCTCGTACAAATGCATGTGAATCACGTTCGCCTTACAAATGCCTTGCTTTGCCTCATTAAGTTTGTCTGTCTACTATCCTATAATTTCTTCTTGCTACTCTTCCCCTGCTTTTCTTCCTCTCTGGATTGGGCTTTATAACCTGCTGCTGCTACTAAAAGCTCGTAGTCCTCTTGAGAACTCTGTGACTTGCCTGTCGGGCCGTATGTCGGTGGAGGACTTGCAGACCCAAAGGAGCACAAGCATGGACTGGCTTAGTAAGTTCACTGGACCCAGTCTGTGTTTACACTGCAGACCAGTTCTGGTTGTAATATTACCCCACAAAAAGCACCAACAGATACACCATATTTCAGTCTCTTTTAATTTATATTTCAGTCTATTTGATATTTATGTTTATTCATTTATTTTACAAAATTGTGTGGAAACATTTCTGATTTCTCATTTTGTATAAGTGACTTTCAGTAGTGTCACATATGAGTGAAAACTAAAAGAACTGGTTCATGATGACTTGCAGTTTGAACATAGTCATGTGTCTTATAGAGTTGTGTCAGTTAGTAGTTTCCAGTAGTGTGTGGTGCTTTTTTAATGTTTAGGATATTTTTTTTTTTTTTTTTTAATTAAATGTTACAGCTTTTTTTCCCAAGATGTGATTAAAACAAAAATAGAAATAAAACAAAGTATTTATACTGACTGCATCATACTGACAGCCATGTTATTACCTCTGGGTGGCAGGTGTATGGAAGGCAGTGGCATCAGAATTTGCACTCTTTAAGATTCGTTCCTCTCTGGACACCTCTCGCCTCTGACAGCTCCAGCATAGAAGTAAAGGCACATTCTGCTGTTAAACCTCTGATGCTGGGGTTGACGAGCTGAAACCTAAAGTCAGCAGAGCATCAATCAGAGTCTGGTGTTCACCTGCTTCAGATGAGGGGAAGCACTTAGTGTAGGACTTTGATATGAAAGATGGACACTAAGATAATCAGACAATTCAACAATAAAATAGAGTAAGGACACGTGCACATCATAGTCATGTGTAAAAGTTAAAACCCCCGTTAATTATTTTGTTCTGGTGTGTGATTAAAAAAAAAAAAAAAAAATCTGATCTTAGTAGCAGGCAACATAATTTATTTAACAAAAATGAAGCCAAAAAAAGTTTGACACTAAGAAACTTTTAGGTTTATTCACATGCAGTCTTGTAAGCCTCAGTCGAGCTTTCATGTCCTTTGTAAACAATTGAGGCTTCCCATGTGCAACTCTCCAAACCATACTCAGTAATCATATTCAGTCTACTTCTAATTGAGCTGCTACAGACTCTGCTACAGAGTCTGAGATGTAGCAATTTTATTTATTTTTTTCCCCCTGAATGTGCATGGACATCTACTGGGAAGATCAGCAACAGTCTTAAATGCTTTCCACTTGTGAATAATCTGTCACTGTAGAACACTGGACTACAAATAGTTTAGAAATGGTTTAATAACCTTTTCCAGATTCATGTGCAGCAACAATTGTTCCTCTGAGTCCATTGCTTATTTATATATTTACTTTTTAGTCATTTGGCAGACGCTTTTATCCAAAGTGACTTAGTTCTGTTTTCAGCAGTTTTTTTGAGTATTGGTAGTGAGGCTGCTGACCATGCTTATGTCACACACCGACCCACTAAGACCTGCTACAATCTGATTTATTGTGTATTTTACACACTGACAAAAAAGAGGGGTGTTTTCCAAATGAGAGAGATGTTTGGAGAATCATAATCTTAATATTTGAAAAGTCAACACCGCTAACAAAACATACACATATCATAAACGTTTCTCGAGTTGCTCACAGTCCTTGCTAACACTAATGGTATGGGTTCAAAATTTTTAGCGAGTGAACATCCGACTAAAACTTTCCTGAAATGTTTGTCCTGTCAGCTTCAACGGTTTTCTGAAAAATTTATGGAAGTAATGAATTTTTCCTACATGATGATCTGCAGTGATTGGAATTTCTTTGGGCTTCTGTCTACGGTTTGCATGAATGCCACTGTTTTCTTTCTTTCGGTGTTTGCATGAGAATCAAACTACCTGGGCCGCTGTCTTTTCCTGGGTCTCTGCCATCCTCTTTCCCACTCAGTTCTTACAATACACTACATCCAGGTGAAGCTGGTCTAACGGATATGAGTTGCTATGTTTTAACAGATAGTCCCACCACGACTCACAGGAACCTGACCTCCAGCAGCCTGAATGACATCTCTGACAAACCTGAAAAAGATCAGGTGAGTCAACCTGTCATTTATTAGTGGAACTCTAACGTAATCTTGTATCTGCTACAACTTTTGCTGTCGTTTGTTGCAGATAATGTAGCATTGTGGATCTGACAAACATGAACTTGATGGGTTTCTGTGTGATTTTACGGGACAATTAAAAAAATATCTGCAAGAGAAAACTCTCAGATACACAGGAGTGAAAAGTAAATTGACATTGTATTGCTTGAAAGTTATGTTGACACAACTTTACACAACATTTTAAACCCAGAGTTAAAATGATCATAGTTTTTTAGGATTAATGTAGAAGCACGTTGTCACATCTAGAATGTATTTTTTTTTTTTTTTTAGTGCTGAAAATCAAAGTAAAGTGGAGCATTGGAGCAGTTGTGTAGAAAAGGGCATTGAATGTGTGTCAATCATTTAACAGCCAAGTTGAAAGAAAAAGCTTTGGCTTGACTAAAGCAGGAGCTTTTTCAATTATAGTTTGGCCACAAATTACAGAATTTCCATGTGGACTAATGACACTACCCAGACATAGCGGACGGACAGCAGACATGATATTCTCTGAAGTACAGTGTCGTCGTTACTCAGCCAGTTGCAGCTTCTGTGAACATGTCACATCACCTTATTCAAGTTGCTGCAATGTCTTTAGATAAACATTTTCCTTTAAAATGGACATTTGCATAAAATGTGACCAGGGTAAGGATGGTTAGGATGCTGAGTCACTTCTTCTGGGATAACTTACCATTAAATTCCTTAATTCCCATTTTCATTTCCAGTTTGATTTCCAATTTGAGTGGATTTATGACTTTAGAAAACTGGATTGGCTGCAGAACAAATTAATTTATTTGGAGCTGCTGTGGTAGTGAGTCTCTCTATGTTTACCTCATACTGTAAGCTTCACTAATTCTGACAGGAATAGTTTGACTAGCTCCAGTTCACAGCCGTCATGTGTTCATGTCCTCCCAGTTCAGGCATCTGGGAGAAGAGAATTAGGTCAGGCCGACCTTATAAGTCCTCCCCCAGGACACATAGAGTAGAAAAGAGTCAACTGGACAGGAAGCATGTGTCCTAAACAGAAGCTTTTCCACACCAGCTCAACCTATTAATAACGATGAGATGCATGTGTGGGCCAACAAACACTGACTACGTGTCTGACAACATGGATGATAAGATCCACAGAGTGAGAAACATTCACATTCAAAGACTGGAGTGAGATTATTAGCAGAATAATAAACAGTGTTTTTTACTTAAAGCTACAATATGCAACTTTTTAAAATCTAGCTGGTTCACCCAGAGATTCAGATACTGATGCTGTGTCACAACCATACATCCAATTAAATAGATAAATAAAATGGAAACTAAACGGGTAATGTCATTCAGGCAAGTATGGAAAGTAATAAAAGTCCCCCTAAACAAAAGACAATTTCATCTCTAAGATATATGCAGCAGAATTAGGAGAGGAGTGGCTGGACACAGGTCAGGGTGTGCAGTTGCCTCTAGACTCAATCATTTACAGACAAACTCGTTGCCAAGAAGTCTCAACAGCCTCTGATCTGTTTGGATCTCGCCAGGAGAAGGTCACAGGTTTATGGGATTTCAGTTCTCAGAGGTTGATGGCAGCGATCCTGCCAGTGCATGATCTGACTAAGGCGGGCATTATGAACAGCGATAGGCAGATCGCTTGGCTTCAATTTAATTTATTCCTGTCTTTATACTTTGTGTTTTTATTCTCTTTCCCAATTCAAAAGAGGATAATGGGTCAATACTCCTTTTTTAACATTTGAATTATTTCATTTTATTCGAGACTATGAAACTATGACCCAATCCGGTTAAAACTCTGGTAATGTCACATTTAACATCATCTGAGACTTTGCTCCATTTGGTATCTGGAAACTTGATTTTTGTAGCAACATCTCCACATTCGACATAACTGTAAAACATACATGTCCTGGGAACATACTGTAGAAGAACTAGTGATGAAAAACATTTTAGATTATCCTTGATTTGGTTGGTTATAGCTGTTAAGATGGATGAAAAGCTCTGGTTCCTACTTGCCTTTTTTTTAAAGATCTAATGGGAGAAAGAAGGAAAGAAACCCTGGTTCTGCTAGTTCTGTTTTCTTGAGGCAATATTTCATCATTTGTGCTATTATTAGTTTGTACAATATATTCCAGAAATGTTTGGATGCTGTGTAAAATCTACTTAAAAACAGAGTGCAATGAGTTGCAAATCTCATAAACCAATATTTTATTTACATTCGAACATAGAAAACATATCTAATGTTCAAACTGAAAAAAAAAAAAACTTTAAGAAAGAACTAAGCCCATTTAGAAATTGATCGCAGTCACACGACTCAAAAACGTCACTGTATTGTTTTTATGCATCATCCCAGCTTTAGATTAGAATCAGACTTTCATTGATAAAGTGATGACGACTCTGGAAAATCAGTTTATGGATTTAAAATACAATTTTAGTGCCGAGAGTATGTATTTTATTTTGTGCACTCCGAACAGCTACACTCAAGGTTCGTTGGTCTTCTGATAAGTTATTGAACTGATGAAAGGACTGTGGGTCGTAGTGATTAGGTGGTGAATGGTTAATTTTTAATGATGATGATAATTTTTTATGATACTGTTAATGAAATGGAGCGATGTCATTAGATTTAATTTATGGTTTGGGTTTTTTTTATTAATTCAGAAAACTGACTGAAAACATCAATTCACACTTGTTGAATTTGAAGCAGAATTGAAGGAAAAATTAAAACTGAGTGTGTTTATTTTATGTGATATAATTGTCACTGGCCTTGTCTTAGTGTTCCTTATCTGCTCTTAACCATTTTAAAGTTAATGTATAACAGTACTGTAGCTCTCCATGACAGTATTACCTCCCTAATATTGTCTGACTTTTATTAATTAAACAGGACACTTTCTTATATATTTTATGACATGAAATGTGATTGAAAGTGTGATGACGGTTTCTGGAGTGAAACCGCAGCGAAACGGTTCTGAAGTATATGCATGGGCATATTGTATAGATATTTTTATTGCATCATAAATGACTAAACAACTTTGCACCTCACCTTGTTTGTTTACTCAGGTTTTAGATTTTATTTATACAGGTCAACTCAGTGCAATTTTCTGGCTCATATCTGCACACAGTAAAATTGCCCATGTGCTTCTGTTTTCTCAGTCTAATTTGTAATAGAAATTAATTTTTGGGCCACGTATGTGTGGATTTCAAACAATAACTGCATTAGCTTTTACTAACTAGCTAATTCTTCCAACACAACAGTGAAACATTTGCTGAAAACATCCATCAGTACTCAGTTCACACACAGTTTGTTGGTCAGAGGCTAAACCAGGTAAAAACTCTGGTATGTCCTTTAATCTTGATCTCTGTGGAGTTAAAAAGCCGTAATTAAAACCTGCTTTTTATTTCGCTAGTGTTGAAAAGCAAAAATTTTAAACGGTAAAGGGAAATGTCAGAATCTGTTGGAACATACATGTTGGTGAATAAAAAACATTCTGGCCGACAGTTACTCGGATACAAAAGGACTTTAAAGTCCTTTCAAGGTAAAATGTGGAACCTTTGGAGCCCAACGGGTGTCTGAGGTCCATCCTTATATATCTCACCGTCACCATGACACCTGCCATGTTCCTGTGGGAGCCTCCTGGTTTGGTATTTAAACTGAATGGGGTTGTTGTGTAAGTTTACTGAGTAGCTTGCTGGTGTGAATGTAACATTTAATGTCTCCTGCTCATCTCTTTTGTACTTTTAGCTGAAGAACAAGTTCATGAAGAAGTTGCCCAGAGATGCTGAAGCCTCCAATGTGCTGGTGGGTGAGGTGGACTTCCTGGATGCTCCGTTTGTGGCTTTTGTTCGTCTCCAGCAAGCTGTGATGCTGGGAGCCTTGACGGAGGTTCCTGTTCCCACAAGGTGGTTGAGATTTATGGGATTTATAATTAGTTAGCTAGAGTTAAAGTTTAATGTAGGAGGAGACAAGACTTACATGGAGACTGTACGTGTCTACATTCAACCCAGGCTGCCTTATAAGATGAAGTATTTTGCATGAAATGTAGGAGGAAAACATTTTTTATAATATAAAAAGTCACCTTAGATGATG
Organism: Helostoma temminkii; assembly: GCA_900302695.1. Classification (NCBI taxonomy): domain Eukaryota; kingdom Metazoa; phylum Chordata; class Actinopteri; order Anabantiformes; family Helostomatidae; genus Helostoma; species Helostoma temminkii. The sequence continues at coordinate 35,533 of OMLM01008797.1, forward strand.
ACGTTCAATACAGTGCTGTAATTTTGAGGATCAAACTTTCCAGTAGTTTTAAATTAATATCCGACACTTTAAATGAAATGTTATGATTTTTATAAGTATGAAAGTAACTGCAGAGCTCATGTAAGACTGAATTTGTTTGTAGAGGTGTTTCTTTGATTGTAAAGTACGTAGTGAGGTACTGTATGTGCAGCAGCCTGCAGTGAGAAAAGAAAGAAATCTTTAAATAACACAAGCATTTCCTTTTGCATTTTTATTGTTGCTGACGATGGCTTTTGTATTTCTACCTTTCTTTAACTTAACATAACAAAAATGTTTTTGTTCCATTTGCAGATTTTTATTCATCTTGCTTGGACCCAAAGGCAAAGCCAAGTCGTACCATGAGATTGGCAGAGCGATCGCCACGCTGATGACTGATGAGGTTTGTAGCTTTTAATGTGATACAACAGGTCATTTAGATTAACAATATTCAAGCTGTTTTGTTTCCAGTTATTGCCTCATTAATTTTGTTTTCTGTCAACAAGTAAAGAGAGTAGACAACATGAGAAAAATGTGTGGAACATGACACAGTAGTTGTGCTGAAAATACCATGTTAGTGACACAGGGACTTAAAATATTCGGAATTGAATATGGTGCTGTTGTGTTCAAATGTTCTAAGTATTTTCAAACTTTGTGCTGCTTATTTCACAGGTGTTTTCCTCACATTTAGATCTGGACACTTAGATTTATTTAAAAAAAAACAAACAAACAAACAAAAAAACGTGAGGGCTCTAGGAGAAGAGAATGTCAAGAAATTAAATTACCTGTAGGCAGATGTGCCACAGCTGTCGTTCAGGTTGTTGGAGAAATATATAATTTTTGGATTTTTATTTTTGTATGCATCAACATATTAAGTCCTACTGATTATAATAGGATTGTTTTTTTTCAGTACAACAGAGGTTTTATTCAAACACTTGTGCCTGTAAGCAGAGATGTACATGTGAAACGATACTACATTGCTACATAGATCTTTTATCACACGTCTCTGCCTTGTGTGTTATCTAGTCTCTTCCACAGCTTGTCCCTGTTTGTCTGTGTTCAGGTCTTCCATGACATTGCATACAAGGCCAAGGACAGACAAGACCTGCTTGCTGGTATTGATGAATTCCTGGATGAGGTGATCGTGCTTCCTCCTGGAGAGTGGGACCCTGCCATCAGGATAGAGCCTCCAAAAACCCTCCCGTCCTCTGACAAAAGGTTGGTTACACTATTCCTAAAAACTTTAAGAAGAATTTAAAGTTTTCCGGTTATAAAAAAATAGCAGAAGCTCAATGTAACCTCTTACAGAAGCCTCCTTTATAGATGGAGACTTCCTTGTTTTTATCTGAAAACAAACGTGCTTCACTGTCTGTATCCCTGATATGACTCCACAAGGACATACACACCTGTGCATAAAGTCACACAAGCATTACCTGACACAAACTGTGGCATATAACTGTGTGCCAAACGCTCTATATATGTGTTATAAGAGTAAAACCCAGCGACACTGTAGGTAGATCACGGTAAAGCCAGGGAAGAGTCACGAGTATCTTGCATTAAACATGTACCTGTACCTGTTCTGAAGGCTGTGTGTGCAGCTCGTAGCAACACTGTTACAAAAATGCAGTAGTTGCTAAATCACTAAAATGTGTCCAGCGGTGTTGAATTATAAAAGAGCAGAGTACTGACCAATCAGGATGTAGCGCAAGAAATCTGAGAGACCATGAAAACATGCTGACCCTGGGGTATTCAAGGTGTTCAAATATATGACCTGCATTATGTTGAAAATCAGAGGTAAAGTGCTTTTCGTCTGAGTCAAACTGTGTTGTGTGTCTTAGGAAAAACATGTATGCAGGAGGAGACTCTCAGATGAACGGAGACACGCCTCATGACGGAGGTCACGGAGGAGGGGGACACGCTGTAGGGGATGAGCTGAAGAAGACGGGGAGGTATGACATCACTAACAAACCAATCATTGAGAATAACCTGATCTAAAATTAGACACGAGAGGCTGCGTAACCTTCAGTGCAAATATTTGGTATTTGAAACTGCACAACACTCGTCAGTTAAATTAGTTTAAAATATTTTCCAACAAACCAAAGTGCAGCATGACTCAGACTGTAGTTAGTGCAGGTAAAGGGACTTTGGGCCTGATTACACAGGATGTTGTCTTTTTCCTCGTGTCTTCAAACATTTGCCTTCACTGAGCCAATGAGTCAGTGTTGCATATTTATATTGTGCAAACTAAAATGAAATGCATATGTAATTCTCTGAGTCGACATGTTGTTAAATACATTACATTTAAAATGTTTTGTTGTTTCCCCGAGGTGGAAAACTTTAGCTTTGGTTTATGTTTTCAGGTTTTGTGGAGGTCTCATACTTGACATCAAAAGAAAAGCGCCTTTCTTTGTCAGTGACTTCACTGACGCATTTAACATTCAGGCCCTGTCAGCCATTTTGTTTATTTACCTGGGAACTGTGACCAACGCCATCACCTTTGGTGGACTGCTGGGTGACGCTACAGATAATATGCAGGTCAGACAGACGTTTGAACCCTTTAAAAGTTTGGACGGTGTTTGTGTATATCATTTAATTTTCTTTTCTGTTCTGAATTACTATCTAACTGCTGCCCTCTGTGGATGCAGGGTGTGCTGGAGAGTTTTCTGGGAACAGCGATCGCCGGCGGGGTTTTCTGTCTGCTGGCTGGACAGCCGCTCACCATCCTGAGCAGCACTGGTCCAGTTCTGGTGTTTGAACGGCTGCTGTTCAACTTCAGCAGGTGCAGTCTACAGTTCCTGAGTTTGCTAAACATCCAATTACAAATCATAGATTATGTAGTGTTAAAAAAAATACTGCCGTACCATACCCTTAAATAAATTACTCAAACTACAGACACTGAAAAAAGTCTACACATTTCAGATACAACAAACATATAGTTTACTATTCATTACTTCCTAATCCTAATTCTCTGTATCACTGACTATTTCATTAACAGTTTCATTTTTTCCACACAGAGATAACGACCTTGACTACATGGAGTTCCGGCTGTGGATCGGCCTGTGGTCGGCGTTCTTGTGTCTGGTGCTCGTGGCCACCGACGCCAGCTTCTTGGTTCAGTACTTCACTCGGTTCACTGAGGAAGGCTTCTCCAGTCTCATCAGCTTCATCTTCATCTATGACGCCTTCAAGAAGATGCTGAAGTTGGCTCACCACTACCCCATCAACGCTGACTTTAGGATCGACTATGTCACACAGTACGACTGCCTCTGCATGGCGCCTGCTGTCCTAGGTGAGATGTTGTTTTTACTTTGAGCCATTTAGCAAACTGTGATTTGTCACTTGGAGTCTGTTTCATCATTGGTTCACTTTCTGTTGCTGGTTTTACATCTTGTCCATTAACTAATCACTCGTCACTCACCAATTCTGTCATAGTGTAAAGGATAATTTAATGTGAAGCATTAGCTTGTCAGGATGTAAGGATACATAATTATAGTTTTATTGGTTGCTGCTCTAATCTTGGCATAAATAATCTGGTATTTCCATTGTGTGATGGTTACATGAAAATGAAACAAGTTGCTCCTGCAGTACTTTACTGTGCCAGCATGACTCTTTGTTTTCTCTTCTGGTGGAGCATGAGAGAGGAGGTGGGTGAGCCAGCTCCTGCTGCTTTCAAAAATATCTTTCACTGACGTACACACATAAACATGCTAGTCCCCATGTTGTTCCACAGAGGGTACTGCATACCAGGGAAGGGGACAACACATGCTTATTTAGGGAGCAGCTGACACTTCATTGCAATAGATGGGTGTAACACAAGTAAGGGGAACTACTGGTTTGCATCAGATCTGTGAGTCACCTTCCAATAAATCAAGGAATATAGAGCAGACAATATGGCTACAGTCTGAGATGCTCTAAATGTTAAATGTACACAGGATAAACATGTTTTTTGACGTTAGTCCAAACCTAAACTAAAAAACTACACAACTAAAAGAAAAACGCCCCCAACAATATAATTCTACCTGTATGTAGGATTTCTGTTTGCTTAGTTTATGATAAGTGAAAACCAATTGTGAATAAGAGAGAATTCAAATTAAAGGATTCATCAGCATTTAACTGAAAAACAGTCAGTGGTCTTGTTTTGTTGTAAATAAAAACATTATAGCCACAGTATATTACAATATGCCTTTATAATTTTAGTCAGGCTGAAACTGGGTTGTTCAGGACGTACAATAATATGCACATTCTGTGTTATCCAAGCTAAAGTTCAGTTTGTACTGATGTGCTTTGTTTTTGCAGAGAACAGTACAACCCTTATTGAAGATCCTTTGGAGGATGATCCTAGTATCTGGTTGTGGAACAGCACTGATCTGGTAAGTGGTTTCTATTTGTTGATGAATTAACTATCGCTCTTATTTAAAGATGATGACACAGTACTGCGTCAGCCACGAATACACACGTGTTGTGTACCGAATGTAGTATGTCACCAGTTTACTTCAGAGTGAAGGACTTTGGTCTGAAAGCTCCTGAAATTCTTTAACAATCTTGAAAAAGGGTCCTTGGTGTTGGTTAACAGCCACAAGTGGCGAGATAAGGACTGAAAAACAGACATTTGTGTGGTGTTTGACAATGTCACAAGGAAAAGTGGATCAGTGCGTGTGATAAGATAAAGACACTTGTTTCCAGTTGTAGGGTTACTGCGACACTGGGAGTTCACTTGTCTATTTCTCTCTTTACTTCAAAATAATGAAATCTGACTTTTATTTAACTGCTGTACTTCGCCAGAAAAAACCAATATTATATATGTAATATTTATAATTGTTTTTTTTTCTCCATGCAGCCAGTGAACGCCACATGGTCGTCCCTCTCCAAAACTGACTGCTTGAAGTACAAAGGAGAGCTGGTGGGGAAGGCCTGTGAGTTTGTCCCAGACATCGCACTCATGTCCTTCATCCTGTTCTTTGGCACTTACACCTGCTCCATGTGTCTGAAGAAGTTCAAGACGAGTCCATTCTTCCCCACCACTGTGAGTCGCTTACAATGACGGCAACACGCTGAGATTATTTAACCCAACAGGTCACCTGTGAAGAAAATTAATTAGGTTTTCAGGATAACTGGAAGTCCTTGGGTTTATTTTCACCCAGGTGCGGAAACTCATCAGCGACTTCGCCATCATCCTGGCCATCCTCATCTTCTGCGGGGTCGATATGCTCGTTGGAGTCGATACTCCTAAACTCCTTGTGCCAAGTGAATTTAAGGTGACTTCCCCAAGTGTTTGTGGAGAATTCAAGTGCATGCTGGGAGATTTTTGTTTTATTATTATCATTAAACAATATCAAACGGTAACTTAAACAAAAAAAAAGTCATTTAGATCTAATAGTTCATAAATAGAAACAAGTTATCTTGTTTATTAAAGTAAACACATTTATGAAGCCATATAATTTAACCAAATCATGACTTTATTACAGCCAACAAGTCCTAAACGTGGCTGGTTTGTGCCCCCATTCGGAGGAAACCCCTGGTGGGTTTACCTGGCGTCAGCTCTTCCCGCCCTGCTCGTCACCATCCTGGTTTTCATGGACCAACAGATCACTGCTGTGATCGTCAACAGGAAGGAGCACAAACTGAAGGTTTGCAAATAAGAAGCACTACTAACAAAATGTGGAATTTAGGTTCTCCAGGAGTAATGTAACCAGGGAAATCGTGTTTCTCTAATTCCCCACACTAGTTAAGGAAACCAGGTTTCCCGTTTAATGACAGTTAAGAAATCGACTTGGCCACTATTTGAGTTGTTTCCTGGATTTTAACTGTGCCTGTGTCTCTACAGCCATGTTCTGCTCACTGTTTGTGTCTGATCAGTGTTGTTGTTTGCTGTGTGAACCAGAAAGGGGCAGGTTACCATCTGGATCTGTTCTGGGTGGCTGTTCTGATGATCGTTTGCTCCTTCATGGGTCTGCCGTGGTACGTGGCCGCCACAGTCATCTCTATCGCTCACATCGACAGTCTGAAGATGGAAACGGAAACATCGGCTCCTGGAGAGCAGCCGAAGTTCCTGGGTGTGAGGTACAATCTGAACAATGTTTGATCAACAAGCTGGTCTTTTTGCAGCTGGAGCCACAACAACAAACACACTGACAAGTAATGATGTGGAAGGGAGCTATAATTTACTGTCTGGAGATACAAGAGCATAGAGATGAAGGAGTCACATTCATGACAGCTGCTATTCTATTTAGTGTCTTGCTATAGCACCATCTACAGGAGCGATATGAACAAATGCCCCGAGACATTTCCTGAACCAAAACATAAATGGTTCACGAACTGCAAAAACACAAAAAACTGTAATAAGCTGATTTGGGCTGTGAGTTAATACGAACTTTAAAAACATTTACACAGTAGATTACGGTTAAGATTGTTAATCCTGACTTGTAGCGTGAAAATTAATGGTCTTTAAAGAAAGACTCAATGTAATGTCGCTATCTGCATTACGCAGCATTATAAACTCACTGTTTTTGTCTTTTGTGTTCATCAACAGATGGGTTTAAAAAAAATATATCTTAGAGGTTTGTTTTGCTTTGTTTGGTGACATCCTCCAGAGCCTCCTGATGTGTCAGCTGTAAGCTGAACCAACAAACACTGAAGCAGCTACACCAACTTTAAACTCCTTTTACAAATGTTTTTAAATTTGGCTAAAAGAAATGAGATTTGGAAAATTCTTGCAATTACTCTTCGTGTAAAAAAAAAAAAAAAAAAAATCCATGTACAAAACATTTTAATCTCCTTCTTCTTTGCAGAGAGCAGAGGGTCACTGGTGTTGTTGTGTTCATACTCACAGGACTGTCTGTATTCATGGCTCCTATTTTAAAGGTAAGACCACCTGTTGGCCAGTGATGTCTTGAACCACACAACATTTTAAATGAGCTTAGAATCTGCCAGACCTGCTACAGATTCCTTAACTAACTTATCAATTATTAATATCTCTCTGAAGAGAACCTACTGTACAGATAAGAGTCCAATAAAACACCAGCTCTGTACATGAATGTACATTTTTATTATACAAGGTACAAGAGGTTTAATTATTTGTCAGGTAGTGATTAAACCGCGATACATATATCACCAGGTTCTTAAAAGTTGTGCACCATATCTGCCATAAGCATTAGATTTTGAGTTAAGATGCTGATTGGTCGTTAGTGAAAGCTACATATTTGACAGAGTAGAAAGAACCATAATTTAATATTAATCATTTGTGTGAACTGTTTGTTGAGTTTACATTTTATTTGCATTTTTCTGCTGCTCTAGTTCATCCCCATGCCTGTGCTGTACGGAGTTTTCCTGTACATGGGAGTTGCCTCGCTAAATGGTGTGCAGGTAAATGCAGAGTTTGTTTTTCTTATGTCTTCTCCTAAAATTGATTTGAGCCGTGTGGAGTTTGAAGAGAACAAAACTCACCCAACAAACTGCAGCGTATGAATTAAAGATATTGGATATTATCTTAATGTACCTAAAAAATCTGGAGAACATTGTATTTACAGAATTCTTTCGAGGCAGATATCCAACATGTAATTGTCCTGTATGAAAAGACAGATCTGAGTATCCAGTAAGTGTTTAGCTGTGACTGATACAATCCTGTCTCTGTCTGCAGTTTATGGATCGTCTCAAACTGCTTCTCATGCCAGCGAAACACCAGCCGGATCTGATTTACCTGCGACACGTCCCCCTCAGGAAAGTACACCTCTTCACCTTCATGCAAGTGCTTTGCTTGGCTCTTCTGTGGATCCTCAAGTCCACTGTGGCGGCCATCATCTTCCCTGTCATGGTAAGAGACGTCTATGTGAAGACTATGCCAAAATATATACAAAATCTGTTTTTGTTACCAGCATTCAGTCTGTGTGAGCCTGAACAGTGATGCTCACTGGTTATTCTGGTCATTGATTTTGTGAGATGTAATAGTTTAGTCTGCAGAGTTTGAAGATTAATAAGAGATGGAGCTTCTCAGTTGTCATTTATATCCAAATACAGCAGGTCAGCTGATATCACTTGACCTTAGTGTGGTAAACAGGTGCATGTCCATGGGAGCTTTTCTTAACCTGCTGAGAAAAGCTGAGTCAGTCACTGTAACTCGCATCATTTCAGTCAGGAGGTTCCCAAATGCAGTAAGTTAGTAAGTTATTGATACATATCAACACTGAATTTTGAAACTTTTAATAATTTTCTGCAGTTGATAAATTTGAAGCCAGCTGACAAACTGCTGAACCAACGATGAACAGGACTGTCTGGGTACATGCATGAATCTAAAAGAGTTACATTTACCTCAGGTTCATCCATTCAGGATGTTATAGTCCACAGTGGCATCCCTGTTTCATAGCATCAAAGATTTAAAATGATAATAAATATTGACTTGCAGTCGCCTCTAACCGTCTTGTTCTGCTTTAAGATCCTCGCTCTGGTCGCCGTCAGGAAAGGGATGGACTACATGTTCTCCCAGCACGAGCTCAGCTTCCTGGACGATGTCATCCCGGAGAAGGACAAGAAGAAGAAGGAGGACGAGAAGAAAAAGAAAAAGCATGGCAGCATAGACAGCGATGCCGAAGACGTAAGAAGTTTGCGTTAATGATTTCAGACCTGAATGAAAATGCAGTTATTGTCCAGTTATTTATAATCTGTTTCACATCACAGCCATTTCCCAAGTCTGTCGAATTCGACGACAACGTTCAGCCTTGCTTCCAGATTTTTTTTAATAAATCAGCATGCTCCATCTGAGGGTTAATTCACAGGCTAATCCAGCTCTGCACACGTCAGTTCGTTTTTCATGACGTAGAGTCGTAGTTCGTGTGACGTAGTTTCTCGTGTGTGTGTAGAGGAATGAACATCTTAAGTAGAACTGGCATGTTTTTCTGGTTTTAAAGTACAAAACTGAGCTCAGTTCCAGGATGTAGCATTTCCATAGTGTAAATTACTCCTCTACCTCTGCCTGGTGAGAGCTGACTGCGGTAAATTCTTTAAGTATGATGCTGCTGACAGAAATACCCACTTTTGATTCTTGAAATTCAGCAGAATAGTTGATCAGATATTTATAAGTACGTGTGTGTGTGTTGCTGCTGCTAACTCACAACCAGAGGTTCAGTTTCAGGACGTGTGTTTCCTCTCTTCAACAGTCTGACTATCCTTACAATGAGAATGTTCCCAGCATTAAAATCCCCATGGACATGATGGAGCAGCAGCCCTTCTTAGGTGATAAGGCCTCTGACAGTGAGTAGACCCGGACGACCTGCAGGGCCTGAGGAAAAACACCTCTTCATCCTGCCTAGCTCCGCTCTGCTCCGCTCCCTCATTCAGCCCGATGACTTTCTGTCACTAAAGAATCGTTCAGCTGTAACTGCATGACGTCCTCTGTGCTTCTCTCTTGCATGAAATTAACTCTTTTCCACTATTTTTCACTTTTCTCTTCACACACGTTTGCATCTTGAATAATCTTGTTTGACCTGACCCTGTTTTCTTCTGTTCATGATGTCATTTATTTTTCTGTTTCTCTTTGGATTTCATGGATTTTTAGTTGATTCTTCACTTGTTGACAAAAACTGCTAAAAACACTTCATGTCTTCCTAATGGTTAATTTAAATAGTTAAAGCATGTTTCTTAATTTAAATTAACTATTAACAAACAATATGCTACTAGAAGACAGTACTAATGTGTACTAATAAGTATAATAATCCACTGCCACTTTTGGCAAAGTTAGTAATTGTAATCAGTTACTTATACACTAAAAAAAGAATTGCATTACTTTATTAGCTACTCAGCAGCTAAACTAAGGTGTTGCATTGCTGTTATAAGCTGTGTGAATCCTCCTCACACATATGTTGCATATATAATGGACAGGCAGCTGTACGGTTTGGATTTGGAGATTTACTGACCATCTAGCAGCTGGTTGTCGCCCGTCTGCACACACACATCTCCAGACTTCTGATATACAGAATTAAGCTACCCAGTGGCAAATGACAGTAAACTGTAAAGGTTTTTGACAGAATGTCTCACACTCTGTTAATTTGACTTATGGTGAACTAATAATTCTTTAATCAGACGTTGGAGCCTTGTCTTTCACTGGCAGGAATCATCTCGACCACACGCACACTAATGGTTGCTGTTTTAACATCCACAGGAGAGAAGTCCCCATCATTCCTTGAACGACACACGTCGTGCTGAGCAGTTTCGCTTCTACCAGGCCGACTACCTGTCCAGGTGAGTGTGTACATTTGATGGTGGAGGGGAAACGAGGCAAGAACACAACCGACGCAGAATTTCGTTTTAAATTGATTCATGACTGTGGCATGAAAGGTTGCAAAATGTCAGAAGGTGAGCTAACTGGCTAATACGAAATGCTAGTCTGACCTTTAAAGGTCAGCCAGGCTAATTAACTTAGCTGCTGCTATGCTGAATGTTTTTTTTGTCCGGTTGCTCACACAGGCATCATTTCACCTCCGATGTCTTCTGTCCTGTTCCTCTGTCTGGACCTGAATGTTACTCAGCCAGGAAATAAAGTGAAGTTTAACGTGATCAGTGAGACTATTCCAGGGCAGTGAAGTGTAATTAATTACGACTCAGTGATCAAATACAAACTTCAGACTTTTATAACATCTGTGTCCTGAGCTGCAAACCTCTGAGAATTGACCATAAGGACTAGAATTGTAGATTTAGATTGTAGTTTGATTAAAGGATCAGTTAAGAGCAGTAATGATGATTTAAAACCTCCCAGTCTGTGTCCTGTGCTTCAGTGTCTACAGGAGACAATGAGTCTTAAAGAGGCAGAACAAGCCTTGTTTTCTGTAGCACATATTTGGCGCAGTGATTATGATGCTCAGGAAGAGATTACGTTTCTCCGTCATGGACGCAAACTCTCATGATGACAACCGCTCATGATCCACGGGTGACATTTTGTTCCATCCGCTCTACGACATCACAGTGCTGATTTAAAAGAGGATTAATATTCGGCGCAATGTGTGAAAAGCAGCTGCCATCACAGAAAGTCTGTGATTCCAACACAGCTCACAAGATTTCTGTTTTCTAACCGGTCTTCAGCTGCACAGCTCAGACTGAAAACCTGTTGCCAATTTACATTATATTTATGTAAACATTTAACTAACATTGATGAAATACTGGCTTTAAAGAGCGTCTCAGTGCTGTCAGATAAACAACCTTTGCTGAAAGGAGAAACTATCAAATAGTTTTATATCAGGTTACTTTAAAGATCTGCATTTGAGTCATGGCGATGCTCCGGTAGCGATGACATTATCCTGTAAAACTAATCCTGTCCCACTAAGACTCAAACCAAATTGCTTTGAGCCCGGATGACCCGAGGAACCATCCCGTAACATCACCGGTTGTATTAGACCAGAGCACAGTGACGACAGCTGATCTACAGAAACACATTGATCAGATCTGTGTTATACAGTTATGTTGTATTATATACAATCCAGCAGATTATGTTTATTTAAATTAATGAATAGATAATATCATATTAGTTAGATTTTACTTAAACATATGTTGACTAGGGCCTAGGGTTTGTCCTCCACGTGCGTTAGCAAACATTTTGGATGCTGTTTTAATCGTGTACAGTTCTGGAGTTATATTCACTATACAACTGTTTCTAACCTGTATCATATTTACTGTACAAAGCTGGAGAGTTGTCGTCTTCGTTATGATTCAAGAATAGAAGCAAAGGACTTCAGATGGCTGAAATAAATGAAACTGATGGTTTTGTCTCTGATAAAACACTGGGATGCTTTTTAAATTTGATGCCACAGAAAACTGAAAAAGTTCAGTAATGCTGAACATTAATTAGCTTAATCCCAGAGAGTCTAATATCTAACAACAGCACGACCTCGAGTGTGGTGGTGCCGGCCGCTCTGCCTCCTGATCCACAGCCGCCCATCCATATAAAGCACTGTTTGCAGCCCAATTTTTTGGTACTTTGGTCAAATACGGTTTGAATGTGGGTCACGGTATCTACTGAATCTGACCATAGATCCGTTTGTGTTTCAGCCCCGAGATGAGTCCACTGACGTCTGTGCCTCAGATTAGAATAGACATGGACCCAGACGAGGATAATTCGTTCTACTGGAAGAGCAGAGGATCAGAAACGTCTCTTTAGAGAACCGAACCACGTGCAACACTCTCAAGACAGTTTCCTCTGACTGAAAATCTAAAATATCATTTCACATCAAGACTTTGCAACAAAAAGAAGAAGGGAACAAACCAAGTTTAAAAAAATGCATTTCCAGGTGGCAAACTGT
>OMLM01008797.1:50220-90368 GCA_900302695.1 Helostoma temminkii
GTATGGTCTTTGTTTATTCCAGTTTCTAAAAGCTTAGTGCCTCAAATCATTAAGCAACAAAAATTCAGTTTAATATCAAAGGAGAATAATACAATTTGTAAATATTCACATTTGAGTTGCTGAAAACTAAAGTTTTGGCTTTTTATTTTTAAGAACAGTTATTAAAATATAAAATTAATGCAAATGATGTTCGACTCTTCTGTGCTTTCAACGTCTGCAAACATGTAACACACCTATTAGATTTAAAGTAACTAAGTACTACAGTAACTAAGTACTACAACCCTTTACCTCGCAGATGCAGATTCTTAACACATAAGTATAACAATCATGTTTGTACTTCGTCATTTCTAGAGCATCTGTTCAGTACTTCAGCTTGAGGAGAGAGTATTTTAGTAGATAAATGAGTGAATGAACATTTTTAATCCATTCAAAGTATAAAAACTGTCAGAGTGTCCAGGTTCCTCATTACTGAGTCTGTGGCTCCCTCTAGTGTCGGTCCAGCAGGATGACAGCTCGGTCACACAGGTGAGGCTACCTGGTGGTACCTACAGCTGGTACTACAGCTGGTACTACAGCTGGTACTACAGCTACTGCACATCACTGGTGTTATAACTATCAAACCTGTATCATTATCATTATTATTACTGCAGATATTTTCTTCTAATAACTGTAAAAACACAAATACTAAAGTATCACCTGTAGTAGTATTACCACAACCAGTTATTACTACTGCTACTCCTACCAAAACCTGTAGTACTAATATCACAATCACCACATAAACTACTGCAGCTACACTAACATCAGTACTTCCACCATTACTATAAAACAGTCATACTACTAAGTGACCAGTTGTAGTACTCCTACAGCAACAATACCATTAATACTACTGCCACTACCAACAATACAGCTAGTATCACCACCACTAATACTACTACTGCCTCCACTACAGCAACCACTAAATACTACTACTACTACTACCAGCTAGTGCTACTAATATTACTACTTACATCAACTATGCTGATAATATTACTGCCACAGTCTCCAACATTAAACACTGTTGATATTAATACTACTACTAGTACTGACACTAATAACGCTACTATTACCACCAGAACAAATGATACTACTGTTACCAATACTAGCATTACCACCTCTACTAATAATACTACTGCATAGTATGACTGTAGTACTTCTACTACCACAGCCACCTCATTATATAATTTTTAGTCTAATTTTACTGACTTGAAGTTAATGAACTAGCTGTGTAACATGAAACTTTTATAACTGATTATAAATATTTAAAATCAGGCAGAAGTAAAAGTATCAATAAACTAAAAGACTGCAGATTCTCTGTGTACTCAGGAGTATTGTAGTACACAGATCCTGTAGGTAACCCAGGTAACGGCACTTTATTTCCACTAGAGGACAAACTAGACCCGTGGAAAAGATACAGCGTGTACTTGTACTCTGTCTCTGTGACCAGTCTGAGCTGCTGACCTCGATGCTACAGTCACACTAATGTGAGCAGGGGTGGAAAGTAACGTACACAAGTACTTAAATAGTAGTATTTCCAAGTACCAAACTTTACACTCCACTACATGTATCTGACAGCTGTTAAATGCAGTTTTCAAATTAAGATCGTACATTATTTCAAAAATCTGAAGAACAATCAGGTGTCCATGAAGTCACTGAAACACTGCTTGTTGTGCTTGTTTATGGGCTTTAATTGACCCCCTTCTTAATTTGTAATTATAATTGAGGGGGTTCCACAGTCACTATGCAAAAACATCAGGGTTTAGCCTCCTGAGATAATTAAGTGGATTTAATCTACTGTAGTTTTACAGCTTTTATCTTCCCAAACAGTGACACCTCAGGGATTTTACACTAACAAGGATGTCAGTTTAGGCTAAACTCTCTCAGTTTAAATTAAAGCTACATTAAAAGGATCTTTTAAAGGTCAGTGTGAACCAGAGGAACAGTTACAGCAGATGACATGTGTTTTAAAGATCTCATTATTCTCCTATTGAGGGTTTAAAAACTGGTCTGCAGATCCTCGTTTCTGCCCAGGCTGAAATTCTGCTCTCAGAGCTCGTCTCTGGGACAACTGGTTTAAGCTGCGCTCCCCTCCTGTTTGCCGATGTGGGCCCCACCCACGACCCCACTTGGAGTTACGTTAAGCGTCATAATAGATGGGGCATCTATAAACTGCCAAGGACACAAGAGAAACAGCGCATGGATGCAGAGTTCAGCTCCACGCAGTCAACACACACCAGACTCTGCTGTGTCTACAAACACCCGAAAGTCATTTAAATCTATACTAATGACGAAACAGTGGATTTGCATACTATGACCCAGTTGATGTTCATGTGTACGGATGATGTTTAAAGAGCAGTTAGTGGGTGGACAATCAGCCGCTGATGAATGGAAAAGACACTACGTAACTACAGGATAAATATAAACTATGTGTAAACCACATAATTAAGCTGTCAGGGGGGAAACTGAGCAAGATTACAGTGGTGCTGCAGTGATGTGTAGCGTACGTACCAGTAACCACTGTAAGAGCGTAGCGCTGACAAGCAGGCGGAAGACATTTAAAAATAGATCTCATTTTGTTTTGTTTTTTTGAGGTTTTGTGAATCTTATACAACTGGGAGAACACAAAGATGTGACAACTGCAGTGTAAAGCTGGGGACTGTAGGTGTGAATGGTTGTCTGGTTCTGTGTGTCAGCCCTGTTGCAGACTGATGACCTGACTGCACCCGGCAGCTGGACTGGCTCCAGCCCTTCACAACCCTCTGGAACAAACACTCTGGCGAAATTAATCAGTTATCAAAACTGCTGTATAATTGATTAGACACAAACAGAAACAACAGAACAAAATAACAGAGTGGCCTTTGTTCGGTACTGCAGGGAGTTTAGCAGATAACTAGCTTAGCTTAATCCCTCATAGTCCACAATGACACTTCTGTCCCATCACACTCCAAAGCTATAAACACAAAACCACATAAAACCTGACTAAACTGCAACCAGAGATCTCCAGTGTTCACTCTCAGTCATTTTAATAGCAGCTTTACAATTTTATGAAGGTTTTGTTTTGTTCTTCGCTCCTCTCTAATATTTGAGATATTTTATACTTTGTGCCGAGTTATTTTCATCCAATGTCTTCTCCTTTATCTGCTACATGTCCACATCCTACCCTGTTTCAGTAACCAAAGCAGCAGATATTTTTAAACTGAAATAAAGAAATGTTGCCTAAACTTAACAGTACACATGAGCTCCCTGCAAAACTGTGGAGCTGCAATAAATGAAAGTGTGATGAAAGTGCCTCCCATCACACTCTAGAGTTCAACAATACAACAAGGTTAAAAAAAAACAAACAGCTGACCCAATTTAGACTCCAGATAAACAGTAATAACAACACTGTCAATTTACATAACGTTAAAAACACCAAATTACTTCAGCAGTAAGCTCCATAAATAAATAAGTTTTAGTGATGACGACAGCCCTGCTTCCTCACTCTACTTTAAATATACTCGAGATAAAGTGTATAAGAAGTACTTTCTGAATATTTCTGCCAGTGATTCAGCTGCTGAATTCTGTATCTTCCTCCCTCAGCGCTCCTCCTCCTCCTTCGCCTGCTCTGTCACTGTAAAAAATGGGCAACACACAATATGGAGATGTGAAAACTCTGATAACTCTAGTTTCTCATTCATATGGTTATTTCTCTGTCCTTTTCTTCCCATCTTGTCCTGTGTGGCCTTCGCAGAAGAAATTTAGCGTAAATGTAACATCTTGACTGTCGTTTGATTGTGCATCAGGACGAACTAATTGAAGCAGAGTAATTTAATACTCATGATTTTTCAATATTTTGCATCCTTTTTTTCCGAGTCAAGTGAAGTGCTTATAATTTAATGCATATAGTCAATTTCCATCATGATGACACATGATGTGTTTTCTGAGCTGGAGCTTCATCTGAAAGATGACTCACATGGAAAAAAAAATCAGTTTGGATAATAAAACAACAGAGAAAGGAAGGAAACAATCATGTGAGAAGCTGAACTCTGATGACATCTGAAATTTATGCTTGAGAAATAACAACCTCTATCTTTTGGTGCTTAATCCTGTAAATCTATAGTACCTCACTGTGTGTTCTGACAGCTGTAGTTACTTTTCAGATTGTATTAAGGCCTAAACAGGATTAAATATTTACCAGAATCATAATCAGAGAGATTCCAAGACTCCCATATATCACCTAGACTGGACTAAACTAGCACACTGCCACCACATGTAGCTCCAACATTAACCTGCTGTTTATGCCCTGAAGCATCAGTGTTAGCAATGAAATAATTGCATATATCACAGGACATACTTTTACTTGTGTGTAAAATCCCAAAGGTTCTGCTCAGTAGCAATTGGTCTTGTTTCTTAGTTGTAAAGATGTTTTGCCTTCCATCCAGAAGCTTCATCGTTTCTGACTGACTGACTGGCATTGCAGGCTTATAACCACTGTGGAGTCAGGAAGTCATTAACACTTAATGATCATCTGTGTGTTGTGGAACTTCCTGGCTGTGTCACTGTCACCAGGTGTGAACGATTGCGAAACCTCCTGGGTAGCGATGAAAGAACTGAATTGTAAATGGGTGACAGATTGTGCCGTGAACCACCTCATCTGTTTAACAACGGTCGTTCAATCCGGCAGTGAACAGCTTCTCTGACACCTCGTTTGAACCAATTGTCCTCCCTGTCCAGAATATGAACATTGCTGTCTTCAAAGAAGTGGCTCTTGTCTGTGAGGTGCAGATGGACTGCAGAGTCTTGTCCTGTGTTGTGCCACGCATTTGTGGAGCTGTGGTTTGGTCTTTCCTATGTACAGATCTTTACATTCACTGCACTGGACTGCATATACTACATAGCTCTGTTTGTGCCTGGGTGTTTTGTCCTTGGGTTGGACCAGTCTCTGTCTGTGTGTTCCTGGGCTTGAAATGTACTGAAATGCTGCATTTATTGAAGATTCTCCTGAGACACTCCAGCAACATATGGAATGACAATGTTATTCCGTCTGTTATTTTCTTCTTTGTGCGTCGTGCCGGTTCTTCTGGTGGATTTGGTACAGGCCCAGTTAGGATGGCCACATGTTTTGAGTAACTCCTTGATATGTTTATATTCCTGCTCTGTCCTGGAAGGCACGTTCTCTGCCCGGTGGTGTAGGGTTCTGATCACTCCCCCTTTGTGTTTCAGAGGGTGGTGAGAGTCAAAGAATAAATACTGGTCGGTGTGTGTGCGTTTTCTGTACACCTCAATGTCGAGGCTTCTGTCTGCCTCAATGTGTACTGCCCAGTCCACAAGAGCCAAGCATTTCCCTGTGACATCCTCCCCAGTGAACTTGTTGTTGTTGTGTTGATGTGTTCAGTGAAATTTTCTACCTCCTGTGTTTTAACTTAGTTTAAGTGTTAACAACTTCCTGACTAAGCCTGCAACTCCAGCCAGTCAGTCAGTCAGAACTGATGAAGCCTTCTGGATGAAATGTCTAGTTGCTACTGAACAGAACATTTTTGATAACCATGACCTGTATGACTGAGAACCTCCACATACATTACATCTGAATGTTTGATGTTTGCATTCAGTACATTTTTACAGTTCAGTTCTGAGACCAAGACTGAAACTGCGACACAGATGGAATCAGAAACACATCGTCTCTGCAAGTGAAGCATTTGTTAAGGTTTTCAGTCATGTAGGCCATAGTTATCCCAAAGGTTCTGTTCAGTAGCAACTGGACTTGTTTTTAGTTCTGAAGACGATTCACCTTCTGTCCAGAAGGCTTCATCAGTCCTGAATGATGAACTGATGAGGCCATGTGGACAGAAAAAGTCCAGTTATTCTGAGCAGAACCTTTGAAATGAGCATATTAATAGTGGCTAAGTGATGGCTGTATATTCTACCTCACCCTTTGTGTGTAGTGTTAAGTTAAGAAAGGAACATTGTGTCTCTACAGAAGGTGCAGCATGATCAACTAGTGCGCTGTGTTCAGGTACAGAGTTTTTTAAAAGCACACAAAACCTGAAGGATGAACCAAACACAGGCTCAAACCTTGAGTCACTATGTGTTTTGGTTCCACTGAGCCACCACGGTTTTGAATTGCTACAACCCTATTTGTCGTATCAGTACTCAAGTTAAAAGCTCTTCTTCCACAGCTGCTGACATTTTCTGACCACCCACCACTTTGGCTCACGTCTGGTCATGTTTATACACTAAAACGAACATTAGAAAACTGTGGTTTTGGTTACAGTGATGTTTAAAAAAAAAACTTGACATTCATCACCAGTGCAAAAGTCTGACATTTTAAATGTTTAAACAAACTAAAAATCCCCAGAGAGATGTTTTACAGCCCTGTTAGAGCTCTCATTGTGTCATAATTTACTCTTCATGTCTTTTCTTGGCTGCTGTATGCGTCATTATCTGTCTGCAGTAAATTATGATGAAAACAAGACAGTGATGTGTTCAATTAAAATGATCAGAACAAGAAGCAAATCCACACACTGCAAAGGCCAAAACCACTAAATATGTATTTTCATGAAAAATTACAATATTGACCAGTCAAGTGATCAATCAACTAATTGTATCAGCTCTACTTATATATACTGTTAGTTGATTTATAATAAATCATCATATTATTGGGTATTTGCCAATATGGACTCAAATTAAATATTGACTATACTTAACTAAATTAAATGTTCATTAATGAAATCAATATGTCCTGTTTGTCTCTTCTCAATATATAATTGTTGTTTATGCTGTTGTTACATCCTGGTGAGATTAGTGTAATTCTCTGTATTCCTGTGTCTGTCAATCCAGCATATTCATGATTCAGTAACCCAAAATGCTAAACACTTCTTACTACAGCCAATAAAATAATCCAGATGGTACAGATTACCTGTATGCTCTAACATTTATTTACATTTTTATTTGGTTACTTTTTAAGGGAGGATTATATCTACATGCTACAATCTGCCAAATGGCTAAATATATATCTGACATGCTGTATTACTATATTTAGTATATTCTTAACATTTACATTTGGTCATTTTATTGTATCGTAAAGCATCAGCCGCTCTCTTTTATTCCCTAAACTGTATCAGCAGGTGACACAGTACGATAGTTGACACGTCACAAAGTGCGACTGGTTTATGACTGGATATTACACCTCCTGTTTGAGCTCCTCTTTCCACGTCAACCTCTGACAAGTGGACTGTGCAATCTGACAAACCACACGGCTACTGCTCGATTTTAGCTGAGAGTATGTCTCCACTTTGTTGGTGAACCATGTGTGACCTTGTCTCTTTTTTCCACTTTGTGATCTTGGAGTGCTGACTCCCTTTCTGTCCATGCCGGCTCGCTGCTCCAGAGCAGGTACAGAGGGAGAAGTCACAGTCCAGGAGAACCAGGGTGTATCTGCAGACGAACTTTATAGTGTGTGCTTGGTGCAAGACTGTGTTCTGATTAAAA
This sequence comes from Helostoma temminkii, assembly GCA_900302695.1. Classification (NCBI taxonomy): domain Eukaryota; kingdom Metazoa; phylum Chordata; class Actinopteri; order Anabantiformes; family Helostomatidae; genus Helostoma; species Helostoma temminkii. The sequence continues at coordinate 57,724 of OMLM01008797.1, forward strand.
TTTGTTTTTAATTGGTTACTGTCAACCCCAATACTCTATTATATCTGTAGATTCATTTTCAAGTGATAATAACTGCTAGATTGAGTAACAGCAAGAGATTTGCAAAAAAGTTAAGGATGAGGATTGAAGAACTCTTTAACATGCACTGCTATCATCAATGAGTTGGTTGGACATTTTCGAGCAGCAGGTGTAGTGAAAATGGAACCAAAAGCTACTGGAAGACGGTTTCTTCAATCAGCAGCAGTACAAGAAAAAGTCTTTACCATTTAAATTCACATTCATCCAAGTACTTCAATGACTGTCTAACCAGCGAAGACTTCAAAGATGATCAAACGATGACTTAGCGTTCTTGTTCATCTAATTTAAATCCAAGCAAGCAACTGAGAAGAAAAGAGACTAAATCAGCAAATAAATGTGTCTGAATGGGCAAAATTATCATTTGTTCATTGTGAATAAGTATTCAATACATTTGTTTCTGTTAGTTTATCATGTGCATTCAGAAAAAAATCATTTGCTATTCAGTTGCCTAACAATACACACTTCTATTCTGCTATTCTGTCTGTTCAGCAACAAGGAAATGCAGTATAATAGTAATAATGCATAGTGTATATTATTATGATCACTATACTGTCTGCTAGTGCTATATGATTATTCACAACTGCAATCGTGATGTCAGCCTGTGTGATTACAGAAAAGGCTGCAGTTTAATAAAATAAATATTTACCTGTGTGAATGTGGCAGTCTAATCTGTTTGTGTGCAGTTTGGTCATTATCTCCACCCCTAATACAGAAATGATCAGTCTGTTTAGGAAGTGGAGCATGGTCATGTGTACACTACCTGACTTGACTACCTGATAATTTAGCTCCCGTGTTGCTTGGTTTACGGACTTTTCAGATACGTTTATAAACTTTTTCAAGTGAGCAGTGACACATCTAGTGAGTTTTTAGCCAGACATTCACTCCTGTAGGTGAGGTGAGTCACTACTGTCTGTCCATGAATGTTCTCTTTCACCTGTGGCTGTTTATGTTAGCACAGAAATTTTAACAGACACATACATAAAATTATGTGCAAAAGATTTTACATTTAAAAGTAGGCGAGAGGTCCATGCTCAGCTCAGCTTACATGGTTCAATTTCAGTATCGATGCTTTTGTTTTCTCTGTCTTCATTAATTTAACACATAACACAAAAGTTATATTTTTTGGATTATGGCAGAAAAAGCACAAGCTCCATTCTGCATGAGAAACATTTAACCCAGCAGCGCTGTAGCTGGGTGACATTTTTGTTCATTATTTGTTCTCAGTGGTGGCACAGCTCTGTGGGTGACGGCATCAATCTGTGATAATTAGTGAATGTTAGTAAGCTAATAGGCTAATCAACGATGGTCTGGATTTTATGTGCTTGACAACATGCCAGCATTATCTCAGCATTATGTCATGTTTGTCTGCCGACAGTAGCATTTAGCTCAAAACACCAGTGTGCCTAAGCACAGAGTCACTGAGTGTTGCTCTAAAAAACAAAAGCAATGCATTTTGTGAGCAATTTCGAAAGATTTGTACTTCCAGTGGTTCACCACAGAGCAAAAAGATCCAAATTTACCAGAAAAAAAGAAACAATGCTGCATGAAACTGTATCCTATTAAGGATTAAGAATGAACTGTAGTAATTTGGTAGCAATTACAACATGACCACGTCCCTAACTAGAATTAGGGCCCCAATTACAAAAAGGTTAATTACCACACGCTCACGGTGGCGAGATATCATGGATGTGACCTGCACATGTACGTCAGGAATAGGATCACCACTGATCTTAATTTTATAGATGTGCCATGCTACTCCAGACAACACAGTAATCCGTACTTAAATCCACACCAACAAACGTGCATGTTTTATTTCTTCAGCTTCCATCAACATTGCAGTGCGACTAACCATATCAGAGGTGCTCTGCTCTTGAAAAATGTTACATAACTGTCCCTGCGCTGTGCTCAGGTAAACATTATTTCAGTCAAGAACACTCGACTTGACTGTTGTGCAGTTTGTCTGCTCACCTCTAAAGCCACCTTTCTCTGCCCCTGATCCTTCAGCCACAGCATCTGTAAAACATCCACTCTTCACTATCACGGTGCTTGAACACTACGCATGCCTTTGTTCTGTTTATACCCTTTGCGGCAGTGACAGTGTGAAAACACATCGTCATTAATTTTGAGCCTGGCTGGATGCAAATATTCAGCTCGTTCAGTGAAGCCAGATGGGGCCCTGAGGATGAGGGAGAGAGCACATCCCATCAACAGTATTTGTTTCTCAACAATACGTTTGCTGTGATATGCTCAGAAGCTGCTTGTTCTTAGTCTTGGTTATTTTTGAAACAGCAAGACAAATGAAAGCATTGCTTTTTCCACTCTGCACCTGCCATACTGTATCCGCATCTTCATCTTCATCCACCTCCTCCTCACTTCACTGTTCTTTACTCTTTATGTAGCAGCGCATCACTGTTCAACATTTGGTTTACAGCTGCTGGGATGCTGAAGCTGTAGGGACAATACGTGTACATAAGATGTTGACATCCCCACATGTGAATATGATTTAAATAAGATGAAAAGCAAAACAGCCACTCCACAACAGAACAAACTGAGATAAAAGGATCAATACACAAGGTGTTGACTGCTTCAGGATGTACATCTCCAAGGATTTACAGAAAAGCAGCAAAGTGGCTTCTTGTTTTCAAACCTCCTGGGAGATCACTACTCCTACTCCCTTTGAAAATAATGCAATTCAAGCTGGCTACATGCTGAAGTGTCCTTAGACAAGGCAGTAAACCCCAAGTGCTGCACACTGAATGTAGCAGCTGTCCTCTTCTTACAATATAAAATATATAGTGAGTAAATTCTTTTATGGACTTCACAGAGAATATTGTTTTACAGTCGATCACAGCCTGTTTTAAACATTTCATCCTATCTGAAAAAGTCCTATACCAATCCAAAAGTGATACATATTCAACTTTCTAATCTTGTTTTAACTAATGTCATGGCTCTGGTGCATTCTTTTTGACTGCTTCCATTCTGAGGGCCTGAGTTCAGTTTGTATCTGAATGAGACAAAGAGGTTTTGAAGTGATATAAATATATCTTACCACCACCAATTACATTGAAGAGAAAGTGAAATCATGCTGGGTTGTTCTCCAATCACAGAAGCATGATGCACATGACCTGCAATTACAATAACTACAGTAAGGCTCTAATTTGAGTTCTGACTAAGACTAAACACAGAGCCCTTTACAACACTCAGATGTGTGAGTCGAAGGGCTAATGTTGAAATATTAAGTGCCTTTAAAACATAATATTGTTTAATATACATTATTTGGATAATAATTAACAATTATTTGATCCCTTGCTGATTTTGTACCTTTGACCACTGACAAAGACATCGGTCTATAATTTTAATAATAGTTTTTTTTTTTAAACAGTGAGAGACAGAATACCAAAAAAAGTTGAAAGTTGAATTTGAGGAGAGGTCAGACGTTTTTTGTAGTTGCCACCAGGTTTGCACACATCTCAGGAGGGATTTGACGTTCAGCAACTGGAACCTTCAGCTCCCGCCACAGATTTTCTATGGGATTAAGGTCTGGACATTGGCTTGGCCACTCCAGGACCTTAATGTGATTCTTCTTGAGCAACTCCTTTGTTACCTTGGCCGTGTGTTTTGGATCATTGTCTTGAATACCCACCCACGACCCATTTTCAATGCCCTGGCAGAGGGAAGAAGGTTCTCACCCATGATTTGATGGGACATGGCCCCGTCCATTGTCCCTTTGATGCAGTGCAATTGTCCTGTGGCCTTAGCAGAAAAACACCCCCAAAGCATAACGTTTCCATCTTCATGTATGATGGTGTTCTTGGGGTTATAGGCAGCATTTCTCCTCCTCCAAACACTGCAAGTTGAGCTGATACCAAAGAGCTCGATTTTGGTCCTATCTGACTACAACACCTTCACCAAGCTCTCCTCTGAACCATTCAGATGTTCATTAGCAAACTTCAGACGGGCCTGTACATATGCTTTCTTGAGCAGGGGGACCTTGCTGGCGCTGCAGAATTTCAGTCCTTCATGGCGTGGTGTGTTATCAGTTCTGGGCCAATTCCTCACTGTTCTCATTATCATTGAAACGCCACGAGATGAGGTCTTGAATGGAGGCCCCAGACTGAGGGAGACTGACTGTTATTTTGTGTTTTTACCATTTGCAAATAATTGCATCAACTGTTGAACTGTTGTCACCTTCTCACCAAGCTGCTTGTGTAGGTCTACAAACTTGTCTCTGACATCCTTGGACAGCTCTTTGGTCTTGGCCATGGTGGAGAATTTGGAATCTCTCACTGTTAAAATAAACTTTAACATTTTAAAACCATTAAAATTACAGACTGATAATTTCTTAGACAGTGGGCAAACAAAATAAGCCATGGATTGAAACATTTTGTCCCTTACTGGATCAGCTTTTGGTTGCAAACGATATCTACTACGAGGAAGTATTTATCTCTTCACTCAAAGGGCATTATAACATTATTTTCTGTACACCTGACACCATGTTTTTATACATTTCTTGCCTTATCCACATAGAAGCGCATTAGACCAACCTTTAGACTGAAATCACAATTAGCAGTCCACAACCTCTTAAAATCTAGTGAAGTTTGTGGACTATTGCACAGATTACATTTGAAGTGAACATGTTTATAAACTAAATACTGATTTGATTAAACAACAAATTCTACAAAGTAATAAGCAGATTAATCTGATTAATATTAAGGCAACTAACTGTCATGTTCATAACTGATTAAAGAGCTAATTTTGTCACCATTATTGACCTAAACCTATTTAATATTATATTAACTGAATGTTTAGATTTCTCTAAATGAATCTTTCCTTACAGAACAGATCTTCTCTGTCCTCCAGCAGCTCTCTCAGAAGGTATTTATATAAATTTAGCATATTCATGACCACCGACTCCAGTTGGTTTGAGGCGTTGCCCCCACATTCAACCCCAGCTAACCTGACCACTAGCTAATGAGTGATGAAAATTCTCTTACCCAACATTTTACTGTTAGTAATGGGTGCTGCTGAAGATGTAAAATATAGTGATCTATGAACAGGTGTCAGTAATAAAACTGTGAGATCAGGTCTTACTATGAGGCTGAAGGAAAGTCATTAGCTGCTGCATTGGAACCATTAACTTCTCTAGACATTACCCATTTGAGCTTCATGTCAAAACGCAAATATCTGAGTCAAACTGCCCACTCCTCCTTGAAGTCAAACAGCGTTTCTCCCCACACATCTGACTCACACAATCCCACACAAACGCACAACTGCACACATAGTCCAAACCTGATGCTCCTGACAATGTCTGGAATTTCTATGTGAAAACGGATAAGGAGGATTAACAAGATGTCAAGTCCAGACAAGCAGAGATCAAAATAAGCAGGGAAGCAGGCCCAAGAAAAACAGTAGCTTAGTGGGAAAAAAAAAACTTTTACTGCAGCTTCAGCCCTGATCATGTCATGCACACTGGCCCACAAACAGTGGCTAAAAAAGAAAAGGAGTGGTATTCCTTTAGCTGAGTAACAGATACCAAGACAGACAGACACACAAAGCTGGACGCTTTTTAAGACTTCATCAAAAGTGTAAGAAGTTCCATCACAATTAATCCCAAAGCACAATTTTTCAATACTGGACCTTTACGTTTTATTATAATAGCTTCAACAAACCAACCTTTAGAGATCCAAGTAAACAAACAAATAAATTATATTCCATGTTTACATGGCTCTCTGTTTCCTAAGGAATTAAGATCTAAAAAAGACTGATTCACCTTGTGACTCAGTGAATCAGCTATGACTTGAAAAGCATTACTGCTAGACACAACACAGTGTTTACAAATGGCTGTTTTAGTTTAACCTTAAACGTCTTTAGTTTCACACCCACACAGTGCTGCTTGTAGCTACTGAAACCAGACCAGGTAGTGCGCTGAAGGAATAAACTTTATATCATATACAGTAGCTAAGTCTGAACATTATGTAACAAGTACTGTATATGTCTGACAGCCAGCTATACGGTTTGCTCATTTCACCAAGGCCTTTAATTCCATCTTTCAGCAGGTACTTCTCTATAAACTTAGCCATGCAATTTAATATTTTGATGAACCCCTTTTCCAACTTGTTTGTTTTCCGAATTTTCTTCAACTGCTCTTAAGCACTTCTTCTGTAGGTTTCATATAAAGAAAGTGTTTTTTTGGTGTTTTTTTGGCTTAACCCGTATGTGGGGTCTCCACAGTGGGGCATGGTCTGTGCGTTGATGTGGCTCAGGTTTTAGGATACCCTTTCTGGCATAAACCTCCTCAATTTTGCATCAGGATTGGGACTGACACTCAGAGTGCATTGACAATTCAGTGTTTTGTCCAGGGACACTTTCATATATAACCAGGTGAAGTTAGGTCAAGAATTGTTGCAGGCTCTCTGCAAAACCTAGAATAAAATTTAAAATCCTTCTACTCACATATAAAGCATTTGAGGATCAAGCCTCTGCATATCTTAAATACCTCATAGTACCATATCATCCCAGCAGAACACTTTGCTCTCAGAGTGCAGGTTTATTCGTGGTTCCTAGAGTTTCCAAATGTAGAATTGGAGGCAACAATCTCTCATATTGTATTGTCTTTTGGAATTTCAAAAAAACAAACAAACAGACAGACAAAAAAAAAACAAAAAAAAAAACAGGTCCCTGGCGTCCCCACACTTTTATATATGACCAGGTGAAGTTAGCTCAAGAATCGTTGACCATTGGGAAATGTCAATGTGAAACCACTCTACCAACTGCGCAGTAGCCAGTAAAGATTAAAATAATGTTGATATCTGAAAGTACAAAGAAACAAAAATAAAAGTAAAACTTTAAAACCAGTGGTCCCGACTGCAAAGAATAAAAGTTATAATAAACCATTTTTTAACAGGCACAGGCTGGTCAGCTCAGTAGTGCTGTGTGGGTTCTTAGGATGGAGCATCTTTTCCTGTACGTGTAGTGTAGTGTAGGAAATAAGCTGTAGTTAATGTTGGATCCCAAGTGGATTGTTCAAAATACTGGGTATTAGTGAAGCGTTCAGAGATTAGTAGACACACAATCATGCTTTTATTCACCCTACAACAAACAGTAAGGCCACTTAACCTGTTTTGCTATGATGGCTGAAAAAAATTCAGTTACACCTAGGCAGTAACCTAAAAATATGTATTAATTTAATATATGTTTCAGCTTGTACATGGCCCATTTATTAATAAGCCTAACAAATTACCTGAAATGATGCAATATTACAGTCTAGTAATGCAGTGTACCGTTTTAAAATTAATTACAGAATAAAACACCCTGTTTGAATAAACAGGGGAAAATGCCCACAATTATGTTATTGTTTTGTTAATTTAAACCACGACATCATATTTTCTCTGTTATACCACCATTTTACCGAATATAAAGACTCTTTTTGAAAATATGTATACATCAGTAAGAATTAAATCATTCTTAAAAATCTGTATTGGACCCCATTTTATAACTATAAAAATGTGCCTAGAAAATGTATAATTTGTATACCAAATAAAAAGTATAATGCAAAATAATATCATAATAAAAAATAAACATATACAATAAACAATAAACAATATTGTATTATTAAACAAATCTAGAATCAAAATGAAAAACACTGATTAAATTTAGATCAAGGCATGACCATGACATGACATAAAGGTGCAGAATAAAAGAATGTAATGGAGACAGTTTTGTTTTTGTCCTTAACATGTGTGAAGGGATGAAGTTTTTAAATGACCCTTGCTATCTTATTGTGTGCAGTGATAGTCCATCACACCAAGACATGGAAGCAAAGTGACCCTGAACCAGGCTCCACCCTGGATAATGTTGATATATTAAACAGCATGGCTTTCTTGGCTAAAAGTTTAGCCCTTTGATTGACCTTAACATGAACTATTGATTCACCAGTTTGACACTGATTCAATTCACATCTCAAATATGTAGAAGAGTTTGTAATAATTAAAGATTCAACTTCTTTAACTCTGAACCCTCAGACACTCCACTGTAAAACACTGCTGTAAAGCTGCTCCAGTTGCTTTCACAGGCACCAGAACCAAGATGTGTGAAGTTTAATGTGACATATAACCTGAAAAAAAAAAGAACTGCATTATGCTTTTGCTAGTTTTGCATATGAGTTTCCTGCAGCAACTGATAAGAGAAATGTAGCTCCACAATCCCAGTGTCCCCAGTGTGTTCCAGAGAACACTCTGCTGTTACTAAGGGCTCAGAACACCCCTAAGCAAAGACTGTGTAGTTACCATGGATGTAATAGTCATATTAATTAATACAGGTTTTAGCTAAAATCTACGATAGAATTTAAAATCTTCTCATCACATGTAAAGCACTGATGCTCAAACGCCCTCATATCATCCCAACAGAACACTTCACTCTTAGAGTGCAGGTCTACTTGTGGTTCCCAGAGTTTCCAAATGTAGAGTGGGGCGCAGAGCCTTTAGCTATCAAGCTTCTCTCCTGTGGAACCAGCTCCAAGTTCATGTTCGGAAAGCAGAAGAAAGCAGAAAAAAGAACCTCTCTACTTTTAAGACCAGGCTTAAAACTTTCCTTTTTGATAAAGCCTACAGTTAGAGCTGGTTTCAGGTGACTCATTTCTTAGTTGTGCTGTTATAGATTCAGACTGCTGAGGGACCTCCCTCGACACACTGAGCTCCCTCTCATTCCTCCATCTATTCATATGCCACACTTTTTATCAACTTTGTGTCTTCTCTCCCCCTTATTTGTGCTTCTCGCTCTCTCTTTCTGCAGGTATCCTCAGCCCTGAAGTTGTATGTTGCTGGTGTTCCGTTGCTGGCCCATCCAACCTGCAAGTGTGTTGTTGTTGCTCAATTGTTGCTGTTATTGTTTTGTGACCTGTTGTTCTGTTCTCTCTTTCTTTGCACTCACCCCAACCGGTCGAGGCAGTGGCCACCCACCCTGAGCCTGGTTCTGCTGGAGGTTTTTCCTTTCTTAAAAAGGGAGTTTTTCCTCTCCACTGTTGCCTAGTGCTTGCTCAAGGGGGATTTGTTGGGTTTTCTGTATTATTTAGTTTTGTTGTAAGGTCTTTAACCTTACATTGTAAAGTGTCTTGAGATGAAAAAAAAAAAATTCTGTTTTGCAATGTGCGTTTTGTTATTTGCTGTGCAGGTTTAACTAGAATTTAAATTCTGTTGTTTAAGATACAGTATATTGTCCTCCAACTGTTTACTGCTCCTCCTATGGTAGGAGTATTATGTGTGAAATAAATTTTTTCATCATTTAAAAACTGCATTTTGTATTTACTAATTTAAGTGTGATAAGTGTGATATGCAAGAAAATAAAATCAGGATGGTTGCAAATTCGTTTTCACAGCACTACAAGTATTTTGAATCCATAAATTACATCTTCGCTGCACTGAAGTGATGTTGATTAATATTTTTAATCATTTGTGAGATTTGGTCAAGTTGAGTACCTGGGTGTTCACCTGAACAACAAACTGGACTGGACTGCTAACACAGATGCACTGTACAGGAAAGGTCAGAGCAGAATGTACCTCCTGAGGAGATTGCTGTCTTTTGGAGTGAAGGAGTAATCACAGACAACGTAATCAAGAAGTCCAGCTCTGTCCTGGGCTGTCCCGTGGACTCAGTGCGGGAGGTGGGTGACAGAAGGGTCCTAGCAAGCGCAACATCTCCATAACTCAATGTGCAATATTTTTAATGTGCAATGATCATTACACAAATTGGGTTTTACAATGTACATTTTTCAGCACTGCTAATATCCACATACTATATTTATACATTTTTCTTTATTATACATTACTATTTGATGTACTCATCAGGTATCAGTTTAGTCTTTAATTTAATGCTCCTTGGTCAGACTGGCCTTTTGAAAAACTGTACTTAAGCTGTTGTAACAGTACAATTTCCTCCTGTGGGACTAACAAAGGTTTTCTTATTCTTATTATTATAGTTACTTCTTATTATTAATATAGTTACTCATAACACTGGCCTCAAGTACTATTGTGAGGAATCTCTGAGTTATCTTTGATCAGAACATCTGCTGACATACTAACAACACACTGCTAAAATGAAGAGCATCCTGTCTCCAGTGGTGTGGGGTGAGGAAGATTTTTTTAAGGAAGCCAAGTGACTTTAAATCTATAACCCTTTTCACACATGCACTCCGGACTATCTCTGGGCGATCAGGTCCGGACTTGCACTTTCACATGCAGCACCCACCTGGACATACTCCGTTGGAAATGCGTTCACAGATCAGGAGAAGTATGTTTTATTTCAGTGAGGGAGGGTCTCTGTGCAGAGTGCAAAGAAATTCACAGCGAAAATCAGCTGATGTTTATTTATGGCATTGAAGCAGAGAAAATCACATGATTAGAAACTGTGCGTAATGTTCATCCCTACACTCTCGCTGTGATTAACCCAGGCTCACACGGACATTGAGCAGACTGTGTACTAGGGGGCTGGCGAAAGTCCGTGTGATGTCTGTGTGGGTTGACAGCAGTGTTTGCGTTCACACATGCAGCTCACCCGAGTAAAGTCTGAAGTCCAGTGCATGTGTGAAAGGGGCTTATGTCTGGTGGGGCAGCATGTCACTGCATGTACAGCCAATGTAATGTAGCCAGATGAGCTATTAGAGCCCCTTTAGAAGCAGGACTTACACACGCATCAAGCAACACTTACGAGTGGGCTTAGGATAAGTATGTAAGATATTTATGATGAGTAAAAGAAGCAGTCATTCAATTATTTGCAAATTCAGTCAGGAGATGTTTAGGGTACACGTGTCAAACACAAGGTAAACATCATTGTTTACACATAAACGTCCTTATCACTTTACAAAAAAGACAAACAACCCAGAACTGAGTACAGTCCAGGCCTACACAGCTATGAGCAATCTTCTGTGTGGAAACAACAACAATAAAAGAGCAACTTAAGCCAAGTGACACATGCAGCTTCCAAGCAAGATACAAACCAGATTAGCACATCAGATATTCCACACACAGCTATATGGCCAGTACACTTATGGGAAAGGCTGTGTGCATTTCACTTCCCTTTTTGGAAGAGGAAGACCATTCTCGTGTCCTTCGTGGTGGTAAAGTGGACACTATGGTTAGTGTCCACTTTACCATCATGAAGGACATGAGAATGGTAATAGAAATAATCTCATTGGCCTTTAGTTCCACTGCAACAACAGAGTCAATGGATATGTATTATTAATTTAGCTTTTTTCTTCTCCATACGCAGCTCTAGTTTTGGCATTGTCCTGCCATAACATTTAATTTTACAGTGACTTGTTGCTGTAGAGTCAGTTTAGTTTATAATGTAGATATATTAAACAGCATGGCTTTCTTGGCTGAAAGTTTAGTCCTTTGATTTACCTTAACATGAACTATTGATTCACCAGTTTAACACTAATTCAATTCACATCTCAAATATGTAGAAGAGTTTGTAATAATCAAAGATTCAAATTCTTTAACTTTAAACCCTTAGGCCTGTTCAAGACACTCCGCTGCTGTAAAGCTGCTCCAGTTGCTTTCACAGACACCAGAGCCCAGATATGTGACGTTTAATGTGACGTATAACATGAACACTGGATATACAGTGCTTTCAAAACAAAAGAACTGCAATGTGCTATGCTTGTTTTGCATATTAGCAGTTTCCTGCAGCAACTGCTATGAGAAATGTAGCTCTGCAACCCCAGTGTCCCCTGTGTGTTCCAGAGAACACTCTGCTGTTACTAAGGGCCTCAGAACACCCAAAGGCAGAGAATGCGTAGTAACCATGGACGCAATAGTCGTATCTAACCTTTAACAACTCTACTGATGTCACTGAGGACATCACTCTCTCTGATGTCACAGATGATGTCACAGACAGACTTTGAAGAACTGGCTTTGAAAAGCCACAATAAAACATGCTCTCACTTAGAAGTAAAGTCACTAAGGAAAGAGTTCGCCGAAAGACGCCAACGTCAGTTGCAGGCAATCGAGCAGACACAGTAAGACGATTCTCATTTCATTCACTTTGTTCACATACAGATTTAATTACGTTAATTATTCTACAAGCCCCTACTGTGAGCATAATGCTAGGTTTAAGATTAAACCGTGATAGGCCATTTAAACTTGCCATGTCAGATTCCATAAGCTCACTGTTAAAATTACAACCTAAAAGTCCTTCCGTAAGCCCGACACCACACAGTTCTACCAGCACAACAGCACCACAACAAACCTGTGGTAGGTCAGCTGGGATTGATACACCACATACCACAATCCAGTCAGAGAAAGAAAATGCTGTTAGACAACTGGTTTCATGCCTGGTTTCTCATACAGTAACTGTCAACAATTCGGCTGCATTAAATCACGAGAAGATAATCGAGAGTCTGCTTAAGAGAATATGGGATCTCGTCCATTTTACTGAATTTGATGTCCCAGATAACACTGAAAACTTTGTTGAGGTTGTGTTCAAGAAGCTGGTAGAACAATTTGGCAGTGAACACAAAGTACTGCAATGCATAATATCCGATGACCCTGCAAAAAGCCAGTTCATTGTTATCTGTTTTACATATAACTTGCTAAAATCCAAGCCCCCTATCTCTGGGAAGAAAATTCAAAGTAATTGGCCTATAATACTGATGACCACAATTGGGGCTCTATCGACTGCAGTTGTGGTTCATATGCTGATCAAATAGATTGCAGCACGTGGGAGTTAGTAACATACACATAGGCATCATTTAACATTGTGGTATCTGCGTATAGTACTGCATACAGTACTTGATACTGTTGCCCCTCTGAAAAAGAAGGTAGTGAATTAGAGGAGGTTAGTTTGATGGTGTAATTCACCAATCCTATATCTTAAAGCAGACATTGCGAAAGCTTAAAAGGAGATGGTGTTCCTCCAATTCAGATTAACCTTTATTAGACTGGAAAGACAATTTATTAATATATCAAAAAGTCCTTTGTAAGACAAGCTCTACATATTGTTCATTATTAATAGAGAAAAATAAAAATAACCCTCGGTTTCTTTTCAGCACTGTAGGCAGGCTGACAAAGAGTCATAGCTCTGTTGAGCCAAGTATTCCCTCAACTTTTAATTGCAATGACTTTATGAATTTCTTTAATAATAAAATCATCACCATAAGAGAAAACATTTAGCAGATCAACCCTGCAACTAAAATGGACGAACTTCAAAGTACAACAGCTCTAGATTTTTATAATAATAATAGTAGTGATAATAATATCAACTGATATCTTATTAATCCCCTTTGGGAAAAATCTTTGTTGACAGACTGCCCCTTTGATGCGCTAAGGGTCAGGGGTACAGTGTCTTGTCCAAAGACACTTTGACATGTGGCCAGGAATCGGGTATTCCTGGAGTTGAACCCAAAACCTTGGGGTTTGTAAACGACTGCCCTATCTCAGTATTACTTAGTTAGTACTAGTTAGTACTTACTTCCTCCCTGTAGATAATGCTGAGTTAATCTCACTCATTAACTCCTCTAAATCATCACTCTGTCTCTTAGACCACATCCCAACTAGACTGCTGAAAGACATGTTGCCTTTAATCAGAATGCAATCCGTGTTAGATCAGATCAGCTCATCTTTACTAACAGGCCAACCCTTAACTCTGGGATTTTAGCCAACTATAGGCCAATATCCACCCTGCCCTTCATTTCCAAAATCCTTGAAAAAGTAGTTGCTAAGCAATTATTTGAACACCTGCTCAGGAATAACCTGTATAAAGATTTCCAGTCAAGATTTAGAGTGCATCATAGTACTGAAACAGCTCTGGTTAAAGTCACTAATGATCTTCTGTTAGCTTCAGACAACGGATTTCGCTCTATACTTGTCTTGTTAGATCTCAGTGCTGCTTCTGACACTACAGATCACAACATTTTATTACACAGACTAGAACATGTCATTGGGAATAAAGGGACAGCACTAGGTTGGTTTAAATCTTTTCTGTCAGATAGGGTCCAATTTGTGCATACCTTCCATGTATACGAAAGTTAGTTATGGAGTCCCACAGGGTTCTGTGCTTGGACCAATACTTTTCACTTTATATACACTCACTGGCCACTTTATCAGGTACACCTGTACAATGTAATGTAATCCAACACTGCAGCTCTGATGTGAATAAGTTATAATTTCTCAGTGTCAAACTGTCAAAAAGATATAATTCTACTATATGTTTTGCGTATATTAAGTGGTGTTTCTAATGTTTTGTCCTCCCTATTTACATCAATGACGTACTCCAGTTCAATAATAATATATTACACTCCAGTGTGAGTAGGCATGTGGTACACTGCTCTGTTTGAATACACTAGATTGTACAGGTGTACCTGATAAAGTGACCAGTGAGTGTATGTCTCCCCTAGGCAGCATTATTAGGATACACTCAATAAACTTCCATTGCTATGCAGCTGGCAATGAGCTATATATAGCTATTAAAACAAATGAAACAGATCAATTAGTCAAACTTCAAGAATGTTTAAAAGACATAAAGGCCTGGATGTCAAGGCAAGACAGAGGTTATTCTATTTGGGCCAAAAAAATCTCAGAGATACGATGTCTAATCATATAGTTACTTCAGATGACATAGCACTGGCATCTAGCACTACTGTGAGGAATCTTGGAGTCATCTTAAAACCAGCCTATCTCCTTTAACTCATATATTAATGAAATCTCTAGAACTGCCTTCTTCCACCTGAGGAATACTTCTAAAATTAGAAGCATCCTGTCTCAAAGTGATGCTGAAAATTAGTCCATGTATTTGTTACTTCTAGACTGGACTACTGTAATTCCCTTCTAATAGGATGTCCCGGTAACTCCTTAAAAAACCTTCAGCTGATCCAAAATGCTGCAGCCAGAGTTCTGACTATAATTAGTAAGAGAGATCATATTTCTCTCATTAGCTTCCCTCCTTATCTAGGATCAAATATAAAATCCTTCTAATCACATATAAAGCTCTTAATGATCAAGCGCACTCATATCTTAAAGACCTCGTAGTACCATATTACCCCAGCAGAACACTTCGTTCTCAGAGTGCAGGTTTCCTTGTGGTTCCCAGAGTTTCCATATGTAGAATGGGGGGCAGAGCCTTTAGCGATCAAGCCCCTCTCCTGTGGAACCAGCTCCCAATTCAGGTTCGGGAAGCAGACACCCTCTCTACTTTTAAGATCAGGCTTAAAACTTTCCTTTTTGATAAAGCCTATAGTTAAAGCTGGTTTCAGGTGACTCTGAACCATCTCTTAGTTGTGCTCCCTCGACACACTGAGCTCCTCCTCATTCCTCCATCTACTTATGCGCCACCATGTGCTTCTCTCTCTCTTTTTTTGCAGGTATCCTTGGCCTTGAAGCTGTATGTTCCTGGTGTTCAGTTGCTGGCCCATTGTTGTTGCTCAATGTTGCTGTTATTGTTTTGTGACCTGTTGTTCTATTCTCTCCTTCTTTTCACTCACCCCAACTGGTCGAGGCAGATGGCCACCCACCCCGAGTCTGGTTCTGCTGGAGGTTTCTTCCTTTCTTAAAAAGGGAGTTTTTCCTCTCCACTGTTGCCTAGTGCCTGCTCAAGGGGGATTTGTTGGGTTTTGTTGTAAAATGGCATTATATAAATAAACCTGAATTGAATTGAATCTAGTGGCTACAAGTATCTGACAGAAAACTTGATTTTCCCCACAAAGTTTTTAAATGTGTGTTTTGTTATTTGCTGTGCAGGTTTAATTCAAATTGAAATTCTTTTGGTTAAGATATACTGTCCACCTGTTCACTGCTCCTCCTATGGTAGGAGTATTGTGTGTCAAATAAATGAAATCATTTAAAAACTGAATTTTGTATTTACTCATGCAAGTGTGACAACTAAGCAAGAAAATAAAATCAGGATGGTTGCAAATTCGTTTTCACAACACTGCAAATATCTTTGAATCCATAAATTAAGTAATCGCTGCACTGAAGTGATGTGTGGATTAAAGTTTTCACTCATTTGTGAGATTTGGTCAAGTTAAGTACCTGGGTGTTCACCTGAACAACAAACTGGACTGGACTCATAACACAGATGCACTGTACAGAAAAGGTCAGAGCAGACTGTACCTCCTGAAGAGACTGCTGTCTTTTGGAGTGAAGAAGGCACTGTGACTTGCTGGAGCAGCAGCATCACAGAGAGGGAAAGGAAGAAGCTGGACAAGGTAATCAAGAAGTCCAGCTCTGTTTTTATTTATTATATTTTACAATTTGATTTACTCATCAGGTATCTTAGTTTACAGTTTAGTCTTTAATTTAATGCTCCTTGGTCAGACTGGCCTTTTGAAACTGTACTTAAGGTGTTGTAACAGTGCAATTTCTCCACTGTGGGACTAATAAAGGTTTTATTATTATTATTATTATTACTATAGTTATTTTTTATTATTAATATAGTTACTCATAACACTGACTATTGTGTGGAATCTCCGAGTTATCTTTGAACCTTGCCTAATATACATAAAAGAAATTTCTAGAAATACCTTGTTCCACCTGAGGAATACTGCTAAAATTAAGAGCATCCTGTCTCCAGTGGTGTGGCGTAAGGGAGATTTTTGCGAGGGCCAAGTGACTTTAAATCTATAGCCCTTTTCACACATGCACTCCGGACTATCTCCGTTGAAAATGCGTTCACACATCAGGAGAAATAGTCCTTTTGATTTCAGTGAGGGAAGGTCTCTGTGAGAAACGGTGTGGTACAAAAAAAATTAACCGCGGAATCAGCAGATTTTTATTTACGGCATCGAAGCAGAGAAAATCACATGATTAGAAACAGTGCGTAGTGTTTTTAAACTCCCTTTCATGCAGAGAAAGCATGGTAAATATAACCTATATTAAACGATGTTGTGCTAAGCAGATCTACTAACAAGGAACACCTACACTCTCGCTGTGATTACCATGAGAATTACCAGCTGTGTACTAGGAGGATGGCAAGAGAAAGTTTGCGTTAGTTGACGCCAGTGTTTGCATTCACACATGCAGCTCACCTGAGTAAAGTCTGGAGTCCAGTGCATGTGTCAGAGGGGCTTATGTCTGGTGGGGGAGCATGTCACTGCATGTATAACCAATGTAATGTAGCCAGATGAGCAATTAGAGTACCTTAAGAAGCAGGACGTACAGCACACACACCAAGCAACAGTTAGGAGAGGGCTTAAGATAAGTATGTAAGATTTACATCATGAGTAAAAGTCATTCTATTATTTGCAAACATTGTTGTCTACGCTTGACCTACACATAAACGTCCTTATTATACAAAAAAGACAAACAACCCAGATCTGAGTACTATCCAGGCCTACACAGAGCTCTGACTCTTGTCTACAGAGTGGTTGACTCAACTGCACCTATGTACCTTAACTCTCCCATTCAAATCTACATTCCCTCCCATCTGCTGCCAACAAACAGCATCTGGTGGTCCCATCATAAAACAAAAAATCCATTGCAAACTCTTCAGCTCTGTGGTCCCACAATGTTGGAATGACCTACCAAACCATGCACGGGAGGCAACCTCACTCCTAATATTCAATATTATACAATATTAATATTCAAGAAACTGCTGAAGACAGAACTTTTCCAAACTATAATGCACTTTCATCAAAAAATAATAAAATAAAAAATGCACTTACATCTCATGAAACGGACACAATTCATCTGATAGTGCTTTGCTTTACAGTTTTTCTCCCTGACTTAGATTTTTTCTTGTTTTGTACCTTACTTGTATGTCGATTTGGATAAAAGCGTCTGCCAAATTATTAAATGAAAATGTAAATAACAATGAAATAATAATGTCATAATGCTCTTCCATAACCATGCAATTTTAACATAATCCAGCCAAATAAACCCCATTTTCACACCATGTCTCTAGCCAACTCTGGACAGTTCTGCTGTGAAACTAGCTGACAGTTTGTCCTGCTACCACACTCGTCACTCAGGAGTGCTTGGCAAAGGCTGTGGTGGACGACGATTGGCCAGAACCAGCCGTGACACTTCACCTAATATATGTCAGCAAGGTAAAAAATCCAATTGGACCGTTCTGGGGCTGGATTCTATCAAAAAGGAAAATGTAAGAAAAAAAGGGGTCCACTGCTAACCTACTTTGTGTATGTTTAACAACAGCCAAGAGCTGCATATGTGTATAAAAATGACTAAAAAGTGAATTTTGCATAATATGACCCACTTCAAACATTTCTCTTTGATAAAGCTTACAGTGAGAGCTGGCTCAGATGGCTCTGAACCATCTCTTAGTTATGCTGCTACATTTGTGATTTAACTGATTGCAACAATCAAGTTAAAGCGCAATATAGATTTAAAAATTGTTCATACCTGCTTACAGCATATTCTGTCAAAGCAATATTATGCAACTACACTGCAAATGTGACTACATTTTTGTAACAAATGTAATCATGTAATGAGTGACTAAAACGCAGGGGCAGGGCATAAAATGTACAGGACTTGAATCCCAGAGAGCAGAGTTTGACTCCAGAGCCCCATGTGTGGTTGACGTTAAAGACACACTGTGTGTAAGGTTAGAGAACACTTCTTCTCTAACCTTAACCAAGTGCTGTGAGTGTCTAAAAAACTTTAATAATGCTATGGGGGTATTAAATATGATAATATAATTAAGGGCCCAATTAAGATGCCTTGGCAACCGAGTCAGAGCATCTCTATCAGGTCTTGTGGGATGTTTCCATTATGGAGTGGTCACTATCTACCATGTGTTTCAATGAAGGTGAAGGTGTGAACTGGGGACGAGGACATGGGAACCCGAGGCTCACCGATAGACATAGGAAGCTCTTCTGGTTGTGTCTCGGAGAAAAAACACTTTAGCACAATTTGCTGAAAAACGTAATGCTGGCCATGAGCGGCAGTGAAGCTTGTTGCATATATGGGGCTAGGTAAGCACAGACTAGTCAGAGCCCATGCAGGTTTAAGTGGTTTGGGTGTAGTTTTTCTCTAAACACAGAAACCATGTGTGCTGGTCCTCTGATCTGATAATAGCCAATATCCCCCTCCGAATATTGGCTTAAAAGCAAATATTGTCTCAAGTGGTAGATGTGGCAGTGGAGGAAACCACGCCATGCAATAATGTTTTGGCCTTTAGAAAACGAGTTTCCTGTCATATATGAAATGAAAGACACAGTGAACCACTGGCTCTTTCAATTCCACACAGATTAGGCTTTCATTTCTGTGTGTCATTTACTGCCGAAGAAAATCCATTTCATCATAATTCTTCCGTAAAATGCCTTTCTCTCTGATACATTCTAACGTGTGTTGCCCCCATTATCAGCAATTTTATCAAATGCTGTCTTTTGGGTAAGGAAAGCATTAGTCCATGCTATGTGTTTATTATGTTTTTAAGACAGTGTTATTGTAAGTCCTCCTGCTTGGACACATCTCATTGTTTTTAAAAGCATCTTATTTTGATTGGGTTGTCTCAGGTCAAATCCTCTATATTTCTGTGATAAATATCTTTTTGATACAACACTTTTTATATTAAATTAATATTGTGTCAAATGGTATTATTACTGAACTATAAAAGTTCCTTTTAAATTTAATATTATTACACCCTTACAGAGGCGATACAGTAATGTGCTCTTATTCTTTCAGCTGTAATGTAATGGATAACCATTCACGCTGGCATCTATCGCTTCACTGATTATTATATTTTTTCCTATTGTTTTTTCTTTGTTTTTATACAAATAAATAAGACATGGCTTCCACATTACATAAAAATGCGGTTCAAATCTAGCAAGAATACACATATACACAAGTCAGGTGGACAGGGGTCAGCATGGCAGTGGTATCTGTAAGGTCAAGCAGTTTTGTTGCCAGCTGGATTACAAGCATATTATTTGTGGTTTTTTAGTGAAATGTATTGACATTGGAAGTTTGGCACCTCCGCTCAGGATCACTTATCACATCATGTGACCTTTTATCTTGCACCCTCATTAGTAGTCCTGCAGAAATCTTCTACATTTGCAAACTTTAGCATTTTAAATTGTTACCGGAGCTGCTTTAGGAAAGTGTTTCGATACTAACAATTCACTTTGTGTGATTGTTGTAAAACCTAAACTACATTTCTGGGTCCAGTAAGATGTGTATATTAACAGCTAAAGAGTAGAATTTTATTTTTTAGTTATAATTTTGGCTTCCAAAAAGACAACTGAGATAAATTATAAATTATTGAGATTATTGTGCTGCCTGTGTTATACAGTGAGGTTTTTATTTTGTTATGTGTTATAAATCTAGAACAGTTACAAAGTAGAGTTGCACTTTGCCATAAGCCATAAGTCACTCTTAACCAGTCAGTGTCATGTTTTGTTTAGTGTACAAAACTAGATGGTTCACTTGTTTGCAAGGCCTGTTGGCATTCTTTCAAAAAGTCAGACAATTCACTGTAGATTAGTAATTATTACAGCCTAAGCAGGAATATGCAGGTCTTATGCTTTCTGTCAACTTTACTGAATTTTGGACAAGCCACCCATTTATCATTAGCTAAGTGTAGCCCAATTAAAATTCAAGAAACCCCACGGTTAAATATTTTTAAAAGTTGCATAAATGCATAATGTTTTCAAAGTCAAGAAGTAATTGCCTTAAATAATGGCCTCAATAACTGTGATTATGATTTTCATCACAATTGAGTCACTGTTTACATTTAAAACAGCCTGACCAAGAGTGTGACTGAGATCAAACATCTGTGCTTTAATTAAACTGAGATAAATGGTTGACAATCAGCATTTCAATTTATGCTTTGCAGCTGGCATAAGCCACACTACAAACTGCTGGGAGAGATCAGAGAGGCAGGAAGCAGGACTGCATCTCCATATCTCCATCCTCATTATGAAATGGCTTTCAGCAGCATGAAAGCAGCTGAACACTTACTGAACATAAAGCTGCTGAATGATGCAAAGACAATACACGCCCAAAAGAAGAGAGTGAAAAGAGGGAGTGAATTAACTGACCTTCACTGTACATCAATCCATCAGTCTCTCAGCTGACATGACATGGTTATTCAACCTACACTGTAGCACCATTTCCTGCACCGGTTTACTAAATACAAGTGAATATCATTTCCTATTGTGCCTGTGTATCTACTGAAATCTTCTATCTTCACTTTCAATACAAAATACAATAAACTTTCAACCTTAAAAAATAAGCGTAATGATGTAATTTGCCATTGTGTATATTACTAATAACATTTTTTTTCATTTAATACTTTCCATGTTTTCAATTTTTACATGAAATTTACATGCCAAATTAAAATCAAACCACATGTAACCACAAATGTAATACACCTCCAAGCTCCGTTTTCCATATTGTGATTTTATTTTAGTTTGTGAGTAAAAATTCCAGCCACAATCAAAAGCCATTTAACGAGTTACTCAATTGATTTGTTTTGGATTAGGCAATGTAATCTTCCATCACAGGGGATGCTGGGTGTTTCTGAAAAGCCACAATGGCAATAAAAGTCAATTTTAAAAACACAATTACTAACAATTTTCTACCAACACCCTATGAAAAACAATAACATCTTCCATGTGAGATGTTAATTTCTATAAAGCATTATGTAGAATTGATATCTGAGAGAAATATTGCTGTTAAGCTCAGTATAAAAATAAAAAAGAATAATAATAAATAACCCCCCCACACACTCAGAATAGAAAATAGACAGCCTAGTACTGTAACTCTCACTACAGTTTCTCCCTTGTGGTTAGTGTAGTTCTCCTCTAATAGGAGAACTAGAGTAAAACATGGTGTCTTGCCTTTAGACCAATAACCTTCTTTCTGCAAGAAGTCTGACTTTATCAAAAAGCAAGTTTGTAAGGTGGCTAACAAACAAAGATTAAATTGTAGTTATGTTTTAAGCTCACATGAGTAGAGGCAAATGCAGTTATTGCCACATATCTTAATAAGTTCAAAGTGTGTATAGTGTATTTGGTTTGCCACTGAGGTTGACCTTCCCCACTGCACATCACAGTCTGTCTTACTGTGACAGAACGCTCCTAAATTCCCTCAGCTAAATTCACACAACCTTGGGTCACTGTCACCGCCTGAGAACACATACAGAAAAACAAACACATCCAAAGAAACAGATCTTTCTCTTGGATCTTAAACCCTCAAGCAAGGACACGTCAATTGTCCTGACAGTCTGAACTGAAAATCAAAGGTTGAATGTGATTTTGCTGTCCAGATTTTCTGAAAATAGACTAATATGTTTGTTCTACTGTTCTTGTCATCTTTTAAAATGGCTTAACTTCAGTTTTATTTTTTTGAAATGACAGATTCATAATTTAGTTTTTGCCTGTTCTTATGTAACCACCTTTATTCAAGGCTGACAGATCATTATTACACAAACAACATTGGTGTTTATATACAGTTGCAATTTGTGAAACAACTTTGAAATCCCACTTTCTTATTATTTTCAGCATGTGCTTGTCTAATCCAAGCTGCAGCTCAAAGAAGACACTGATCAACGTCAGGATCAGAGGCAAGGGTAGATGTCAGAGAAAATGGGGAGGGGGAGGTCTCTTACTTCTTATTTGGACTCATGGCCCCTTATGGTTTTATATTGATATTTCCATTTCAAAGGTACCAGCAGCTCGTGATTCCTGCCAAAAAGGTTTAAAGTCACCTGGATTACAGCTGGGCAGCAATTAAGTAGTGCAATGTATTAGTAGTGTCACACAAACATTCACAGCTTTACTTCAAATCATCCATGGTGCAGTAGTATAAAAATATTGTTTGAACTCTGTGTAATTCCCTTTTGGCATATATTTTTGTGTGTGTAGGCCAAAGCAAGTTGGCTGGAAGATGTGAAGGTGAAACTGTCCTGAGAGAATAGACTCAGGTACAGAACACTGTGCTCAGACCAGGAGATAGATACTTTATTAATCCCAAAGGAAAATTCTGGCGTTACAGTAGCCATTGCATGAAAAGCATATACACAAAAGATAGTATGAGACAGTACAGTACAGATTAATGCACTGCACAATAGTGCAGATCATATAAAGAGAGCAGAATCATATTGCACTTGTAAGTTACACACAGGGACAAAGGATGAATATGCAAAAGTAAGAAGCGCAGCTATGTACTGACTTCCTGTACCTTTCCTTGTCACAGCAGAGCTAAATCTGCCCTGTTTGAACAGCAGCTCTGGAGTGACTATGAGCTGTTTCCTGTGATGTTCAGCAGTTTGTGGTTTCAGTGAAGCCACCAGCACATAGCAGCTTGTTGGTATTACTGGCTCTGATGCTGCCTCCTCAGCAGATACCAGAATATTGCACTAGCAACAACAGACTGATAAATGATTTGCAATATCTTACATTTCCAGTCCAATCTGTTGTCAAGGTGAATTCTCAGGTATTTGTATCACTGCACTACCTCCACATTCTCTCCCAGAATAGAGATAGTGTTATAGCTGGTTCTTATCTTCTTAAAGTCCACAGTATCTCCTTGGTCTTTGTCATTTAAGGTCAGGTGATTGTTCCCACACCACTTCAAAAAACAGTCCACCAGACCTATGTACCCTGCCTCTTCACCACTGCTGATACACCCCACCACAGAGTCCCCTGTGGCATTCCTGTGCTGCTGATCACCTGCTCAGACTCAAATCCTTGAAGCTGAACAAAATTGTACTGTCAGGTAGTCAGTAATCCAGGAGGCTGTGTAGGAGTCTACCAGCATTTTCAAAAGTTTCTCTCATAGCAGGATCAGCCTAGATTGTATAAACGGCACTGCAGGAATCAAAAAACATGATTCTCACAGTGTTGCCTGTTTTGTGCAGTCAAAAAAGAGCTCACTGAAGCAGGTATATGATGGCATCCTCTACTTCAGTATGGTTGCAATAGGATAAATGTAGATGTTTTGTAACATGTGAGGTGAGAGCCACTGGGCTGTAATCATTAAGAGCAACTGGATAAAGATTTTGGCACTGGAACTACACATTTTCCACAGTTTTGGCACGTGCTCCTGTCTCAGGCTGAGGGTTGTGCATTAGTGATGGCGGTACTTTAATTTGAGAGTTGGGGTGTGTACTAACCAAAAAGTAGAGTTTGCAGACTCTAATCAGTGAGGTTTCCTCTTATTGACTAGTTCAGGAGGGAACTCCAAGGGAAGCCTCTGACACATAACTGTCAGAGAGAAACAACTTTTCTCTAAAGGCACAAGACAATGAAAAGCCCAATCAATGAAAAGCTGAATTAACTGATTTCACTAACAAATAGTTTGCACATCCAAAGTCTGATACAACATATTTCTCTAATGAAAATATATAGTTAAGCCAGACTTGTCCTAAAAAAAGCAAAACATAATGCAACAAATGGAATGTGCTTGCCTGCCAGAAGTTTTCTTTTTCCTAATTTTCCTAATTTGCAAGTTGCACACGAGTTGCTAGTGATTATATTATTATACTGTAAATCTGGGGTAAAATGTGCTAATGATAAGGAGTTAACAGGTTGTTTTGAAGTACATCTTTTTCGGTTGGCAGTGACACCAAAACAGTGATATGCTGTGATGCAGCACTGCTGAACTCTCCTCAAATATTTAGCTTCCTAATGAAAATTTTATACAGAAAAACTAGGTTTTTTTTTTAAGAGTTTAGAGTGTTTTTGATCTACCCCCAGCTACATCACATGCTTTGTGAAATGAGATCAGAGTTTGTCTGTCCTGGAGAATAGAGAAGCAGATATAGATAGAACTAGAATTTGTGATGCTGATGAACCTGTGACCTGGGGCAAGCAGCCTTTCAGGTGTTGAGAGGCAGAAGTGTCAGTTCGTATCGACCGAACTTGACTCTGATGTCTGTGTCAATCAGGATCCAGGCTTTGTTACTGCCGTGCACTTTTGATAACCCCACTGTGCATTTGGTAACCACCACTCTTTTCAGAAGATACTTCACCTAACAATTAAATATTTTCAATGACATAGTGGTGTACACATTTATTAATCAAATGTGATAACTTGACCATTTGGTCTTAGGTATAATAGGTAGCAGGGCAATAATAATAATAATTGATACTTGGAGAAATGTGTTGTGGACATGCTGCCCCTTTAAGGCACCAAGGTTATGAGGTACAGTGTCTTGCCCAGAGACACTTTGACACTCAGCCAGGAATCAAACCACCAACCTTGGGGTTTGAAAGTAACTTCCCTCCCAACTGTACCACAGACAACCCCAATATGACAACAAGTCAGCAAGATATTTATCTAATTTTCTGAGTTCTGAATGTTTAGCTCCAATTTATTAATTTCATAATCAGTCTCCTTATCCAGACCCAACAAAGCATCTGTACACTACCACAATAGATTTAAAACAAAGCAATCAAGATGTTATAAATGAGAAGACTTTAAGTTTTAATTCAGGACGGCTGACAAAAGTTTTTGATAAACCATTTAGGAATTACAGCCATTTTATACAAACCCCCTATTTTTAGATTAGGCAATTAATGACAATTAGTGTTGAATTTGCATTTGGTAGCTATTCACTGGAACACTCCATACAAGATCCAAAGAGAAAAGAGGAATAGGAAAAAAAAAGGCTTGATTAGATTTTATGTAAAAAAAAACAAACAAAAAAAAAACAGTCTAGTCATGCAGTTTGAGAATAACATTTTTTTGACCAATAAAATGCTTAAGAACAAAAAGATTACATTAGACTTCGCCAGAAAACACTTGACCAATTCTGGAAGCAGATTGTTTGGAGTGATGAAATCAAGATACATTTGTTCCAGAAAGATGGGAAGAGAAAAGTGTGGAAAAGAAAAGGAACAGCTTGTGATACCAAGCACACCACATCAACTGTTAACCATGGTGGAGGCAGTGTTATGACATGGATAGCTGCCAATGAAACTGGGTTGTTGATAAAATAATTATAATGAATTCTGAGTTTCTCAAAGCAAAGACATGGGATTCTTCAATAGCAAGTGACTCAGCTGATCTCAACACAGTATAGAATCATTTTCAGTTACTAAAGACCAGACCAAAGGCAAAAAAAACTCACAAACCAGAAAGCGTCTCAAGGTGGGGAACTTGTTTGGTTATGCGCATGGGTTCCAGACTTCAAACAATCACTGATTACAAAGGATTTTCATCCAAGTAAAAAAAAACCAACACATTGGCACATTGAGTATTAGTGCAAAATTACAAAAAGTGTGCTAATTTTAAATACTTCTGAACCTGACTGTAAATCCTGCTATACACATGGTCCTTGTATTTTTCTCCTTCCTGTTTCAACATGCCAGAGCCCCATGCACAAAGCCAAATAGTATTTCTGGTTTCGGAAAACTGGAAAACATTTCTATCCTCCACAGAGACCCAACCTCAAACCTATCCAACACCTTTAGGAGGAACTAGTACATAGACTGAGCCAGACCTCATCAGTGGACCTCTAAGTCTTTTGCTTGCATGGAAGCATGCAGCCAGGTTCAGAAATGTGTTGGAAACCTTCCTAGAGGAGTAGAGGCTGTATTACACTGGCCCAAGTAACTTATGTCTCATTACAGTACATGTGTACAGGCAGGGATTGTTTTGTTTTTATAAATACAAATATATAAACAAATGGCAATATGAGCTGAACTCCATGCTGCAGATTTGGCCTAGAAGAGTGCCCTATAAACAAATCCAAGAGACATGTTTCATATTGCTATTACCGGCACCAATAAAATAATAAATTTTGGTGTAAGACTACAGCCATTTCAGCTCTGACAGCCCCAAAGCCTTAGAGTGCTGGTGACTGAGCAAAACCAGAAGTTAATCATCTGGGAAAAACCCTAATATCCCTGTCAAAGATGTAGAGTCTTTGCTAGTGTATGTACTTTTACTGCCTGACACTTAAAATGTTTGAGAATCTTCAGTTCGGTTAAGTTGTGCTGACACCATCCAGCCAGAGACGAAGGGGTTTTTGCATCAATCTTCAGCAAGTCTGAAAACTCAGAAGTATGAAGTGAGCCTGGGGGCAAAGCAGTCACCACGATTAACATCCTCTCTGCACTGTCACCAAAGACAAACACTCAGCTCTGTGTACAGTTTATCAAATGAGAACGTGTCTGACAGATGCTTCAAGTCCTTTTTCACCCCGAGGAAAAACTTCAGACTTCATTTTTGTTCCTGTAAGATGGAACTAAATTTTGGATTTTACTAAATAAGTGACTGTGGTACAAATATTTATAAATTACTTTCCCAAACCAGGGGAAACACAATGCACCAAGAGGAAATCTAGGACCAAATGAATTTATTAAACAATTATCTGTCTTGGGTAGAAGCACACAGACTAACAGGGGTCAGTGTTTTGTACTTACCGGTAAGGCTAAAAGCAACATGCAGACAGGGAAGTGAGGCAGGTAGGCTTTATAAGTGAGAAAACTATTAGGAAATACAGAGGTCTGTTGATGGCACGGTAAATATGAGGGAGTGGGGCCTGAAAACATTTCTGTTAAAGAGACTGAGTATCAGAGTGGTGAATATGACATGAATATTGCAATAAAAAAGCAGTGCTGTGGTCAGTAACAGTACATTAAATATACCATGTTAGCTTTTGCAGCAAGCTACAGATACTTCCCTCAGTGTTTTTTTTTCACCTGGAGCTTCAGTATGTACAACATGTACACACAACAACCAGTAAAACACCTTTTATGAACACAATGTGTGGGTTGAAAGTGGGCACATCATGCCTGCTTTAAGCCTGCATACAGTTTTCTATAGGTAGCATGAAGGAAACAATTGGGAGGAGAATAAACACAAGGAATGCAATAGTATATTTCAATATTGTGCAGGCATTTAGTCAATATTCCTGATTGCCTAATTTTGAAATGTACAGATTTTGATCAAATGTGCATTTATGGATTTCAAATAACAGTCTTTATTTACAGCCAATGTTTCTCACAAATGAGCTTATGCTTCTGGCCTATGTTTGTTTGTGCTGGCCACAGCATCTGTTGTGTTTCTCTGCTCCAAAGTGCACTGTAAAAAACATCTGCTCCAATGTACACTGTAAAACAGACAAACAAACAAACCAAAAAAACATAAACAAAGGACAATTTACCATAGAAAAATATGGATATTTGCCTTTTTCATTTCACAAACAAATCTGTATTTTTAAATGTTTTGTAAAAAAAAAAAATGAAAAAGTGTAATTCTAAAATATGAAAGTCTACAGTATTTTTTACAAGTGTGCCATTTTTCAACAGTTTTTAAGTAAAACTATGCATCCATGCAGAAATACAGTGGTACCCTTTTTAATATAGAAATATTATGAATAAATATAATGGTCTTAGAAATGAGCATTTGCTGTAAATTCAAATCATACATCACACAAAACCTCACAACTACTTTAACAAGTAAGCTATTTTAGGACAGGGAGAACCTGTAGCTAAACTGCTTTTCAAATTTTGTACTATTATTTGACAGTAATCTGTAAATATTATAGCATCCTCAGAGAAGTAGGCATGCTGGGAGGCCACCGGGTATGGTTATAGCCATACAGACATTAATCCGCTATTTGCTGTGAGTGTGTTCGGTGTGCAGCATTAGTGGTATTCATCCTTGTTCAATCAAATGTTGAGTACTGTGGTCCAGTGCTCTGCCTGTACAACCAATAAAGTCCTGTTGCAGAGAAAACAGTCACACTCAGTGGCCCACAGCTTGTCACAACATACAGATACTGTATGTATGTAATGTGACAGATGGGATCTGTTAGATAGCAGAATATGACTTAATAAATGTAAATCAAACTAACTGTGGAAACCTAAGTTAGCTAACTGTAGAAATCTATGTTTGCTGTTAAATGCTAAGAATAATTGGAATAAAAAAACAATTTGTTATTTTAAAGATGACAAAAATTTAAACTGTAGAAAGTTTATTTTACAACTTTATCTTTTTTGTTTGTTTGTTTGTACACGTTTTAGATATGTTTTTATATTAGTGCAACCGGTTTGGTATTTTATCATGACTTAAACCGTTTGGCACCTTTGCTGTCAGACTTACTGTTTTACTGTTCCTTTCCACTTCTATTCATTTTTTTTAACTTTCAAACATAATATACTATCATACATATAATCTATTATTATTATTATGTGTTCACCGGATATTCACAATAAAATAATTATTTGAATAATGGCTCAAGGAATTAATCAAATATTAAATCAAAATTTAATCTAGGGAGGGGAGCGAGTGCACAGAGAGAGCCTTTATTATTCAGTGCAGCGGGGTTGAGGTTTTTGTTCAAAAGGTTCATCTTGTTATTGTTGTACTCCTCCATAATAGGTGCCCTGATGTTAAGGAGCTGACTCATTGCTTTAATTTGAAGGTTTGATCATTATAATGATTATGTGCTAATACATCAGCACATGGACATGGTGGATATTCACTGTAACTGTAAATCATGTGTTCTCATCTTAACAGACGACAACTGTAATTAAACAACATGAGTGTGTACATTCACAATAGTACCAGAGTTTTATTACTATAGGAAAAGCAAACTTTATTGCTCTGTGATACATTTTCCTCAGATTTAGCCATTTACCTGACCTAAAAGAGGATGAACATTGTCTATTCATTGAGAATTTGTGGTTGTTACAATTCAAGGATTTTCTGCTCATGCCTGAACTCTTGGGACACTGATTAAAATGTACTGTTATGAGTTCATACAACTGTAAAGGAAACATTCACTGAGAGCCCAGTATTCATAAAGTTCTCTCTCTCCCCACTCTCTGCAGGTTCTGTGCACGTGAAACCTTGCTATTCTGTCACTGTGAAAAAGCCAAAGCCATACTTCTGAGAACTGCAGGGTGTCTGTCATGTGTAGCGGCAAACTGCCTTCCTGTTACCATGGTTTCATCAGTGCAAGAACTGCAATAGAAGGTTCCAGTGTTTAAACCAGGAACATACAGATTATTAATGGCAAAAGGTTTTCTTCTGGCTCGACCGGATTAATGAACAACTAATGAGTTTGAGTTTAGCTCACCACTTTCAGACACACAGTGCTCTAATTTAGATCCAACATGTCACAATAACAACAACCCAGTGGACGAAAAATATTGAATTCTGTCATATTTGCTTCCACATACATTAAAGCAGAGGTCGCAATCACATTAAAACATAATTTGTGCATTTTAATTATAAGAATACACATCTGGCAATTTTCCTCCAACAACACCACACTGCATCTATTGGACCCATATACATCACAGTATCTGATATAGACCTACTTTCCAGAACTCTGTATACAAGAATGTGCTTTATTCACCATTATTTATCCTGGCAGCCAATTTCAGCACTGGCTTTAAGGTTTCATTAGGGTTTCCTCCTTGCAGGCACAAATAATTTTTTATATTGCTGTTTTCTGCTATAAACATGTGCATACTAGCATTTGCCATATAGCTTTGCTTGTTGGGAAAATCTTTGCAGAAAAATGTGTCTGAAGTTTGTTCAAACTTCAAGATAAGTCTACAAAATTAATAAATAAAATAAAAATCGGCCTTCAAAAGTTAATTAGTCATTACCACAGCAATCGACCGCAACAATAACATTTAAAAAGCAAAACATTTTACAGTTTTTATATACAAAGACAGTCCAAAATGGTTTGCTTAAGGCACAAAAGACTTTTATAATACAGCTAAAGACGTTCAACATACTAACTCAAATTAAAAAATGAAAAGGATGAAAAGATAAATACAGTTCTGCCAGGTTTAAATTCCAGCTTAGAGAAACCTTGTCCATGGAAACTGCACAAAGCCAGCTGGCTAACACATATCCCTCTGCCAGGCTCTGTCTGTTGTTTCCACATCAGTTCTGAATTGTGATGGCAGACTTCACCAACATAAGATTTTGGAGGTGAGAACTGAAGTCTGAAGGCTCTTTTGCTGCAGCTGTCTGGCTGAACAGAGCAACATGTTTCACATCAGAGAGCTGGCGGACAGCAGCACCGCATTTCACTTGTCTTTGTCAGGTTTGTTTGGACAAAAAAGTGACAACTGAACCTGGTATTAAAACATACACACATACAATGAGTATACACAAGTGTAGAGGAACTACTGCCAACAACTCTACACCTAACGACAATTGACTTTGCTCTAAAAGTCTGTTGTTCTTAATACACGAGCAGCTGATAACTAAACTTTAGATAGAGTTTAAACATGTGCGTTTCGTGCTAAGTGATGATATTGCCATATTTTGTAGAAGAAAGAAAGATTTTTTGAGGCATCTAAACAAAACAGCAGTGCTGTTGTTTTTCTAGCAAGGACAGTCTCATTAACACTGCAGAAGTGATTGTGATGTACCAAGATAAGCCATTATATGCATATAAAAACAATAAAAAACACTGTTTGAATAATTTGTTGAACTTTTTCCATTTCAAACAAAAATAAATAAATAAATCCTGCCAGATGGTACCAATTATTCGTTATTTGTTTTTTACAACAAAAAGTGGAGTGGAGTATTTTGTGGGTGTGGATGGGTTTGACAACAATATGAAAAATAGAATCTGTGTTTTAGCTCTGGGTTGGAACTGCAGCCTGATTCGCTCCGGCACTCTGTGACCTTCAAATGAATTCAAGTCAACTTTACCTGTCAGAATACCTGACAATACCTGACAAGGAAAAAATGAGAGGTTCAACACAGTGCACCTGGCCTCACTAGTGCATCTTCACAATAATTTAGTTTTAAGCATAACAACCCATTACTTTCACATTAATTCAGCCTTAGACCATGTATTTGATTAAACGTTGCCTGATTAAATGGGACATTTCGCTGCATGTCTTTGTCATGCAGCTGATTATTTAAGTTTTAGACTTTTTGAATTTCTGGCTTCAACCATAACCCTAATCCAGCCCAAAGCTCATTTCGTCTCGTTTTCCACAATACCAGCTCTTTGAATATCAAATTAAGGAGGAAGAGAAAATGACTCAACTAATACTCTTAATGATAAAGGAAGTCAAGCATAAAGTTAGAGGAGCTCAGCCAAACCCAAATCTGGCTCCATGCCCTTTCTTCTTACTCTCTGAAGAGTAGCATTAGGCTTTATTATTTATGCCATCTTTATTAAAAGAGACAAAAAGAGAAGGAGAAAAAAAATAAACATGGATCCACTGTACTACACTCAAATTTGTTTCCAAATCAGTAAAGTTTTTTCACGTCTGCCTGCAGGCTCTTCATTACCTCATGCAGCATAATAATTAAAACCATCATGTTTTCAATAAACGAATGCTGATTATCAAATACCTGAGCTGTATTCTGAATGAGTTTCAAGAGAGCAATAGGAATGTTTAATTTAATGGCATATCATAAATTAGTTTATGTGTAACAGTACAAAAGCAGTTTCAAAACTACATAATGTACTTGATTGGCCTCCTCCAGGTGCAATTGTTTAAAAGGCTTCTACTCTTACAGTTAAGGGACAGTGGTTAAAACCTGTTTCTTGGGTTACTGTGACACTTTTCACATGTGAAAAAACTACACTTACACCTCAAGACCTGTTGCATCATTTCTTTGTGCGATGGTGTCAACGTTTTTCTGAAAACATTTATTCTGTTACAGTATCACTGAAAAAACT